>CAJUYG010003276.1:0-22572 GCA_910591675.1 Galerucella calmariensis
TGCATGCATCGCCGTCGCCGGTGAATTAGCAACGTCGCGTTCACTATTTTATCAAGATGTTATCTGACCGGACAAATTGCATCCGGTCGGATGTTATCTGACCGGACCCCAACAATTCCTTCTAAAACCCAACAGTCCGGTCGAAAACCGGACGGTTGGGAACCCTGGTTCAGACGTCGAAAAGTAATAAATATCAATATCAATTTCACCAAAATGCAAAATATATTTTAAACTGATCGAGAAGTATAAATGTCACTTTTGACATTTCGTTCATTTCGAGTTTATTTCAATACGATCGCGCAAAAAATGGTATAAGCATCTCGAACGTTAAGGGTAATTACAACGTTTGCATGTAGATTCCTCTCGTAAAATTGGACAAAATGATATGAGGATTAAGGGGTCTAGCACATTTACTTTTCGAAATACAGGGTGTTGATATTTTTAAAACTTGAATGTTTTAATTCGATATCTTTAAAATGGATGGATAAATTGATTTGACATTTGGCAGGTTGTTTTTAAATGTAAAAGGGCAACTAGTGTGGATATGATCGCCATATCGCACAAGGACGAAGTTTGAGCACGACGCCGTAGGCGGAGTGCTCAATCGTTCAAGTGCGATATGGACAATCCACTCGAGTCGAACAGCATATTTTTTCTACGACCCACTTAAGAAAAAATCTAGAAAATTAAAAATTTTTATAAACTGTAATATAACTTCAAATTGAAAATTTAACAATTGAATTTTATGTTTCCACTAATTTTTTTGTGGAAAACGTACAGTTCTTGAATGTCCAATTTGTATAATGCTACGGTTTCCCTTTTTAAATATACGATGCTGTTATAAGTAGATGTTGCCAGTCGGACTCCCTCATGAAGGGTACCGTACCATTATCTATAATAATGAATATTCTGCTAAATATTTCAAACGTCTACCTGTTGTCGTTATTAATATCAAGCAGAATAATTATTTAAAAATAAAATTAACAATAAAAGAAATTCTTCACGGGGAATCGAACCCGGGTCTACCGCATGAGAGTCTGGTTTGCTTACTACTAGACCACCGAGGAATATGCAAATTGTTTATCTATAACGTCAGATGTATTACATAATTTTTGCTTAAAAGGAACTAAAGTTCCTACCGTGTGTCCCGCGACACGTTCTACCTTTTTTATCAGGTATAGGTACCTAGTAAGGCTCTTAAAATGCTCATACATCACGATAACCCAAAAAATTTACGTTGCCATATAAATAGTCATCATTTATTTCATGCACACTCCACCTTTATTTCTAAAACTGTAAATAACAAGTACACTGTATATTCAAACTTTTGAAAACATATGTTTGCTTTCAACTTCAGCGCTACTTTGTATCTTCTATATAAACAATGTTTTTATATATTAACTATTATTATTAAATCAACTCGAGCCGCACTATCACCATAATTACTAAGAACGTTCCATTTACCAACTCGAGTGTGCATTTCTTCCTGAACAATCAATCAACAGTAATTTCAGTGCGAATATTTGCATGCAACTAACACCGCATCTAAGGAAATGGATGTAAAAAAACTTCCTCTGTGCATCCTATACAATTTGTAATTTACAAGTTTGTTATCCTTCGTTGATTAGTCACGAATGACTTTAAAATTATTTCCTGCTTACCTCAATTTCCTTCTTATTCCTTCTTATCAAATTTAGGAAATGTATTTAAGTTTAAGAAGATACCGTTCAACAGAAACCTATCAAATATTTTGAAGTGTCCAGTGTTATATCTAGGAACCACGAGTTTTTAACTGATTTTCCAAAAAAATCGATAGTTCTCACATGTTTTGAAGATTATCGTTCGAAAAATTTGCGGTGAATTCAAAATTTCTTGAGAAACATATAAAAAGATGTTTATTTGACATTTCAATGGCAACTATTTTGTCCGATACTATAGTAATTTACGTTACAAGACCGGAAAGTAGTGTTTTTCAGGTCGAGACAAGCCTACGGCTCGCCCTGGAAGCTTGGAGAGACCTGAAAAAGACTAATTTCCGGTTGTGTGACGTACAATATTTTTTTAAGACAAAAAATTCTATATATATTTAATTCTTTATATTACTTCTTATAACAAAGTGATTAACAAAACTAAAACCAGATAATATGGTTTTAAATGAAACTAACTAATAATAATAAAGATACAGTTGTCAGAACCAAACATGAGCCCCGGAAAATATGCGAACTAAAATAAGGTCATCGCAAGCAGCCAATCAAGAGCCAATGTTAACGATTGTCCATTAGTACCTAATTGTTAAATATAATCGAAATAATATGACTGAGTGATTTCATCAACATACATCATTTTATTCAATCTGTATCAGTGTTGTCAATGCGAGGATGATTATCCGATTTTTAGACAATTTCACTAATTTGGATCCAATAGTTTTTCGAATATTTTGTAGAAGGGATATATAAAATGGCTATTGTTTTTGGGGACTTTCCATATTTACTGGGGCCGAAAACTTTATTTAGATAACCAATGTGTCCTTTTGGTAATTTTGACAAATTCTGATAATTTGAGTAGTAAGTTCGGGTAATTTTCATTTTTGCATCGGCAACACTGGACTATAACCAGTTCATATTTTGTTGCATAGAAACTTGACCCTTCTTTTTCATGACATTAATACAGTCATGTAATTTGAAAATATAGACATTTAAGGCAAACGGTAGTTTTAGTTTTGGTCCAATATAAATTTTTTTATTAATATTTAGAGTTACATTTTTAGCAAGTTTGACTTTGTTTACATATCTCTTAACAGTAGACATTTATGGTATCGATATTTGGTTATCGATTCAAAATATCGAATGGTTACTACAAAAATACAACTATAGCGACATGAACACGCCCACCAGGGCTCACGTTTGCTTCTGCCAACTGTAGTGGATACAACGGGCTTTTGATTTTACTGGTCGTAAGTCGCTTTCCTCGCTCCTCCCAAAATTTCTTCTGGAATCTTATTTTCCGTGTCGGATAATTCTAATCTAGATGAATTTCAATTCTTCAATGAAGATAACCCCGATTTACTGACAAAGTACGGTATAAAAATATTAAAATCTATTATGCATAACCTTAGGTTTGTTTTAGCAAAAATACGAGTAACCTAGGTATCTTGTAAATTTTATAATGTTCTCATAATATTCTACTGCAGGCATATAGTCGAATTCCAAGATTTCTATTAATAACAAATTTGATCTCATAGGTTTGTTTATAAAAGAATGGCGTGATTTAAAATAAGACTAAATACCTGATAAACAATAGTTTATACAAAAAAATAATTCTCATATTATGGTTGTATTTGTTGTATTCGAAACGAACCAAAGGCGAGCTTCGTATGGTTAATGCGAGAGTATTAATAACCATTACATGAGAGTTTCATACACTATTTTTTCTACGAAGAAATTTCATTAAAAAAAATATTTAAAAAATGTATCACCCGAGATTGGAGCCCGGCACGTACATATCGAAAACAACCTTATGCGGCGCCTTTCCTAACTGCGCTACGGGACCACATTGTTAAAATGATGATGGCAAAAAGTGTATTATATGTTACTGTTATACAAAATTAGTGATAAATTATTGTAAACAAAAATTAATAAGTTTAAATATGTATTTACCTTGGTCATTAAGTATTTTTGGTCTGGTGCTCGACATTTCTTTAAGAAACTGACGCAAAAGAGTAAACTGTCATAAAACACTGTCAAACTGTCAAAAATTCTACAGAAAATATTGGGTCTGCCTACTTGGGTATTTGAAAATCTAAATTTCTATTGGTCAATTTTTCAGTTTTATAATGAAAACCAGTGTTATAATGAGTATCATTATGAAACTGAGAATTGGCATTTAATTAACAACTTATAGTATAGGAGTAGAAAAAGATATTTAAAAATTAAAGCGAGTGCTAAAAACAGACCATAACGTACACTGGCAGGATCAGAAAAGTTTTGATCGTCCTTTTCCTACGACAGTCTCTCCTT
The DNA here is from genome assembly GCA_910591675.1 of Galerucella calmariensis. Lineage (NCBI taxonomy): Eukaryota > Metazoa > Arthropoda > Insecta > Coleoptera > Chrysomelidae > Galerucella > Galerucella calmariensis. The sequence goes on from CAJUYG010003276.1 coordinate 4,017, forward strand.
GCCAACACCAAAAATAAAAACTTATGCTAGTCTGTCTATCCCGAAGCTGTCGACGTATTATCTTAAAAAAATCAAGTAACTCGCGACGAAGTGATTGGTGATAGGTATCTAGAGGCACGGCGACGGTGTCATTCTTCTAGTAGTCTAGTCATTCAGTCCAGTTTTGTCCGTCGAAGGATTTAGATCCTAAAAAACTGTAAAACGAAAGTGGTGCAAGACGCGACCGACTGATTTGTTTATACCTACTCGTAGATGGTGCTCGGTGGTGTTGCAGTGTGGACTAGGTCAGTAACAGTTCTTCGGGTAAATTTATTTTTTTGTTTTTATTGTGTGAAGATGCATTTATATAAAGGTTTTATTGCGGATCCAATCGACAGGTATCTTATTTTTACTAAGAAATATTCGTTTCTACTTTTACTCTGAAATATTTATAGGTTATTATTATTTAAGTTTATATATTCTACAGATTTAGCATCTTGGGATTTTTTTTATCAATTTATTAACTGAAAAAAATTTTTGGATAGTAGGTAGCACCTTTTTTTCTCTCATAATTGTCTTTATATCTTCGACAGGTGTGTCCATGAATTATTCAATTCCATGCAAATATTTATACATGCATTAATTATTAACATTATTGTTTGTTATGTACGATATCACTTTCACTGCTTTTATGACTGTATTTTTGTGCTACATCAAAAACTTTCGATGTCGTTGATATTGGAATTATTTTTTTAGTTCTTTCTTTGTGTACCATTTTCAACTTCGTAGCGCCGTATCTCGAGAATATTTTAAATTGCAGGTGGTAAATTTTGGCTTTAGCAAATCGAGGATTTAAAAAAAACTCCTCCCTTTCAGGAAAGTGATCAAAATACGTTTGACCGGCCGGCTATTCTTTTGAAATTTTTGTTCAACTAGGAATCATATTTTATAACGATTGTGCACAGGATAGATGACAGGAGACAGGACAGATATATTAAACAGGACATAATATATCAAGAAATACAGGAGAGCCGGTTTTTGAGCGTTGAATTCCATCCAGAACATCTTTTTTTTACAATTACATTTTCAACTGCCTGGGAACGTCCAGTGTTCTTTGAACTCGTTTGTAAACTTGCAGTACCCAATAGGGGTGGGTGATAACGTGCAAATAAAGAATGGTGAGACGTCACTCATTCCAAATATTTGTCAGCATAAAGACATTAAGCTTCCAGACTCTAGCTCTAGAGGATTACCATTCGCCAGACTCGGCCAAATCATACACAAAAAGCATATCGGTCATTTCAGGGTTTATGTTCATGTTATAAAATAAATGAATGAAACTATCATACAGAATATTAACGCAAAAATAGCTACAAACTTATTTCAATTTGTAACTACCATAATTTGATATCAGCCTACTAAAAAATCACCTCCATTAATCTAGCAGAACCATTTCGTAAATTTAATTTTTTGATTACGCCATAATTTGTAGCAAATTTATTATCATAATTAAAAATTGGTCGTTTTAAAAAAGAATCCTTGGTTCTGTTAGTTAAAAATGTCGCTGGGTCCTTTTTAAAAAAAATCTGAGAATTTGTTAAGCTTATACGAGTTCACATCTGCCGATGTACTTCATATTTACCTTTTGGAAAAATAAACTAATACCTCCATAACTTGTTGCTAATTCATTATTATAGGTAATTAAAAATTGGTCGCTCTTTTTTTAAATCCATAAGTTTTTTCATAAATCTGGCGAATCGCTTTGTACTAACAAATATCACTATAATTCGTAGCTAATTGAATTTGTTAGATTTAGTGTAATGGAGGGTACAAAGTGGACACATAATATGAATTATTAATTTGGCCTGTCATTATCCCGCACGTCGATCAAGTCACATAATTATTCAAGACTTATTAAGTCATTGTAAAGGATACCAGTTTATAAGAAAGAGACTAAATTACAAAAGCAAGGATTGGTCACTTTTTAAAAGTATATTTATCTACGACCACCTTTAAAATTAGTCATCTACGAACCAAAAAAAATGTGTGAAATCATACATTATACATACGTTAAAAAGCGTGCGTAAATGAACAACGCTTTTTATATGGGACTTTCATTATAACACCCAAAAGCGTGCGTAAATGACCAATGCTTTTTAATTGAAGTTTTCATTTTAACACTCTTTTTTAGCTACGTAATTAATATCTAGTTGCCTTGAATTTAGTCGTTTGTTGTATAAACTTTTGTGCTGTCAGTAAATTTGACAGACGTGTCAGAGAGTGAAAAATATTTTCTGTTATATTTAAAATTGTGATTACACTTATTTATATGGAAAAACCTCGAGAAGAATGCATTTCTTCGGATTGCACATTGTGTATTTATTTGTTCTCGTATTTGTTTGTAAAAAATTTATTTTCATGTTTTTTAACCCCTTCGTAGCACATTTTTTTATTTTTTCTTCATGTGGTAGTAGATAAAGTTTTGTATGACACTTGTGCATGCATTATTATATAATATTTTAGTTTTTATAACAAAAGTACGGAGTTGTTCTGAGAAACCCTCGGAGAAACCAAAACTATATAGTGCTTTTTAGTATTACAAGCTGCATTTCTTGTTTATTTAAGTTTTCATTGCTCACTGCTAAAATTGTACTATCATAATCTCGATCATAATATTCCAGTCCAGGCAGCGGGATTATATTTGCAACACGATTTTGACGATTCGTTCGAAGTAGAATAGGGTCTTCAATTCGATCGTATCGGATCATCCCATTCTATTTTACCATCGAATTGCAATTGAGTGTTCCCGGATTTGAACAGCAGTTTTGATACGAGTATTTGAAATTTTTAAATATGGTAATGAATTAGCAACAAACTATGACATAATCAAAATATTCAAATTTCCGAAATGGTTCTGCTAGGTTAATGGCGGTTAAAAAAACTTGAATAAACATAAAGTAGACTCGAATGAGTTGCCAAAGTGACAACAGCCTATTATTCCATTGTGATTAAAATTTATCACACAGGATATTGGATTTTGTTGCTTTCTTCCCTTTATTTACTTTTATATTGTTATAAATAGAAATGCTTACGCTAATCTGTCTAATGTAAATATTACCAAACAACAAATTAAATATTCAAAGAGTTGCATTAGAGGTAAAGTCCACGGTCGATATTGTGAAATTTCTCCAAAACCGTCATAGAATATTTAACGAAATATTGCAACGTGGTGTTTTTTAATGATCGATTTTGAATGTGTTCGGCGACATAGCGCGCGTATTTTATTGTCTAAATCAGTAGAAATATAAAAAAAATAATTGAGAAATATCAAGAAACATAGCTGTCTCAATCATAAAAGTGTCAAGGTGTAAAACTTCTGCTTTCGTTTCGTCGCAACCTATGTAATTGATAATCAGAATATTGTTTTACTTTATGCGGCAAATAAATATATTAAAACGAAGGATGACTATAATTTTAATTCGAAATTTAACGCTATTGGTATAAAATGTAGTTCAGGGTGCTGCATATAATTCACTAAACCTGCATGTTTAAAAAATGTGGTTTTTGGATATGCACACGGGCTTCTTAAGGTCAAGTAAAAATAATGAACGAATCGAATCCTTAATGTCATTGTCTCTTTCTCAACCTTAAGAAAACGAATTTTAATTACAAAAATAATTGAAATTAAAGAAAATATTACTCTGAGTTTAAGGTACTTGTCGTGGTACAATATTTTCGAAAAGTTTTGGTTTATATCTATATGGAAACAGGCTTGCAGCATCATGCGCCATATTTTTCGTCAAACACTGTACTCATATCATAATTTTGACATGTACATCTAAACAAATAATTTCAACAGTTTCCAAAAGCTGCAATTTGGCAACGTCACTCGTGTTTACTATTTGTCCTTTTGAATCTTCTGAATGAATGAATTTCACGACACGATTTTGACGAGTCGTTTTATGTAGAATACGATCTTCAATCCGATCGCATCGGATCATCCCATTCTATTTTACGATCGAATTCCAATTGGGTGTTCAAGAATTTGGACAGCAGTCTTGATACGAGTCTTTCAAACTGAAGTTCGTCGAAAATGGTTTTTGATATTTCCATTATTTCCCATATTTCGATATTTGGCAGATTTAAAAAACTCTTCATATTTTTGAACTTTTGATTTATACAGTGCTATTCAAAAGTCCCCTCCCCCTTGTATCTTTTGAACGGCTACACTTACATTAATAAAATTTGGAGGGTGAAAATAAAGTATTGTAAACTTCTCTACGAATGGTAACAGACTCGGTAACAGATGACGTAATAGTAATAGATGACACTGCCACACAGTGCCACTCTGGCCAATACTTTTAAATAGGACCTTATGGCAAGTGATATCTCGTTTGAAAGGCATTGACATTGGCTACATAGCCATATTAATTTTGTTTGGGTTTAAACTAATTTTGACGGATAAATTAAATAAATACCAAAATTATTGAAATTATTTTTTTAAATTTAATTAATCAAATATCAACAATCGATTCTTATAGCAAGTGTTCGAAATGTGCTTCGTCTACTTCCTGACAGTAATACATCCTATTAGTAAACTCTAGTCGTACTCGTTCGAATGTGTCAGCTGAAATTGCATTGCATTCTTCAATAAGTCTTTCTTTCAAAACGCTAATGCTATCTGGTGCCGTAGTATAAACCTTGGATTTCAAGTACCCCCATAGAAAAAAATCTAATAGTGTCAAATCTGGTGACCGAGGTGGCCATTCTATAGGACCTCGCCGGCCGATCCATCTACCTCGATATTCTTCATCCAGGTAACGTCTTAATGCACCATAATAATGTGCAGGAGCACCATCTTGTTGAAATGTTATTTCCAGATGGCCGAATTCATCTGGATTATCTTCCAGAATTTCAAGAATTAACGGCTCAATTGCATTTTGTAACATCTCCAGATAGACTTCACCGCTTAAATTTGAATTTAGATAGACAGGACCAACTATGTGGTTTCCCAGAATACCTGCTCAAACATTGACTTTTTCTGGAAATTGGGTATGTTGTTGACGAGAGATGTGAAGATTTGTGCCACTCCAATACCTTACATTTTGTGTATTCACATTTCCATTGAGGCAAAAAGAACTTTCGTCACTAAAACAAATTGTTTTTGTGTAATGTGGGTTTTGACTAATTTTATTTGTCATACATTCACAGAATTCGAGTCTTCTGTCGGGGTCGTCATACGAAAGGTGGTGCACCATTTTTAACTTGTATGGATGAAATTTATTTTTAGCCAACACTCTCTGTACTGTACTTTTACTTACTTCACAGATAGACGCAACTTTAATTGAAAAGGAAGTAGGGTTTACTACCATTTCAGCAACTATATCAATTTTCTTAACATCACTAAATGTTGGTCGACCAGATCGTTTGACATCTTGAACACTACCTGTTGCTTCAAACTTGTGAAGAAGCTACCTCAAATAAGTTCTCGAGATAGGGCGATCTGGGTATCTGTCATTAAATAAACGTTCCGCTTCATGGAGAATCTTCCTAGATTCACCAATTATTAAGATAGCTGCTACTTTGTCGGCCTGAGTTACCATTTTGCCTGTGTAAACTCTTAAACGTCTCGGTAAACAATAATAAAATTAAATATTCAAGCTATTTAGAGAAACTTTGCAAAGCAACAAATACTATTAAATTAAAAAGGTCAATTTTTTTGACAACTAACCAGAGGCGGACTGAAAAATCTTCAATATTCAAATGTGAAATAATAATTTTGGTATTTATTTAATTTATCCGTCAAAATTAGTTTAAACCCAAACAAAATTAATATGGCTATGTAGCCAATGTCAATGCCTTTCAAACGAGATATCACTTGCCATAAGGTCCTATTTAAAATTATTGGCCAGAGTGGCACTGTGTGGCAGTGTCATCTATTACTATTACGTCACCTGTTACCATTCGTAGAGAAGTTTACAACACTTTATTTTCACCCTCCAAATTTTATTAATTTAAGTGTAGCCGTTCAAAAGATAATGGGGGGGAGGGGACTTTTGAATAGCACTATATATTTGCTAAAGTACTACATTAATGTCCATCACGATACGAGATTTCCTCTGGGAAGTTCTTTTCCATTCAATGGAAACAAATAAAGATTTTGCAAATGTCACGTTCATTGGAATGGATAAACAAAAAATTATGGGCTGGATTAGCTCTTAAACTAAATTCATTGGTATTTGGAAAAATATTAATCCTTTTATTGATTTGTGTTATAACGGTTTAAGTTGATTTAAAATATATAGAAAATTGATAGTAATAATAACAATATTTTCAAGATGACTACTCTGATTTTACATCTTATTTAATCGCAAGTCAGATATTTCAAAGAGGTCACTATTTTTATGTTTTTATCGTTTTCGACAAAGGAATAAATTTCTTTAGGATTGCTCTGACATTGAAATAACAGTTTATTGCATAAGAAATGACTTATAAAAATGACGCGTAAAAAATACATCTCATGTCCAAGATGAATGGGGATTTTTAGCAATAAATCAACCCTCAAAAATGTTATCGTACGCACATGATCTAGAAGTTCTTACAAATAGATTTCTCCTATAAAATTTTTATCGTAGTCTGTTAAAAATAAAATTTCACGAATAAATTAAGTAACCCCTTTTAATATCTTCACGATGCGTCTATAGTAGATCGAAATATTCGCATATAACTTCAACCGTTCCAAAAATTTCAGGGTATGCCTACAAAGAAAACATGGAAAACGTTCGGTGACGATGTCACAAGTTTTACGCTTTTTGTCCACCCAAATGGTTCTTTCCTCAGCCCACCCTTACCCCAAGGTGCTGACTGAAATTAGTATTAATATTTTTCTCAAATTTAAGTAGGTCGCATAGATCACCATACCGGAGCCCCTCACAAAGTCTAACAAGAAATAACCACAGTAGATATGCGTCCATAAGAAGTCGTTCTCCAACACCTAACCGAATTTCAAGCAACAACCAGGGAAACGAATGAAAGTTGACACATCGGGGCGCGTCAACTGCATGTATTGAGAGCACCAAAATCCGCACTTAAATTGTAAATGGAAATGAAAAAAAATCTACTACTCAGAGGGCACGTTGACAATTAAAATAGCACTTTCGTCACTGATACCGTTGCAACCAAGTCTTTCATTCGAACAGGGATTCTGAATCATAATCTACAACCTACTGAAAGGATTTTAGTTCTTTACTCTTTAGTTATGATAAAAACACTTAATTCTGGTATTCGATATTGAAGATCAATGCATCTATGGATATTATAAATTTTGAAGAATTCGTCTTCGCGAGACTTGGCCAAAAACCAAAAAATCTACATTTCGGCATTGTGTAAAGAGAGGAACTCGTGAATGGAGGAATTCTGGTAGCTTGATATTTTGTCAATAAAGATCAACAAATTCCAGTTGAAGTCGGTAATTTATAGAAGAAACCTTCAAAATTAAGGAAATAACAAAAAATAGGACTTTGTACCCTAGTAAAAAGCCTAATCAAATGCGAAAATAGTTTCAAAAAGAAAATCGCCACAAGTACCTCAGTTGACGCCAGCCTCATGAAAGAACAGATTAAAAATTATTACCACCTAACAACTAGACGGGAAAATCTACAGGATGCACCAGTCTAGTGTATCATATAATTTATTCAGGAGATGCCAGACCAATTCGTTAGATTGCCATTTGCTAAATGGAAAGAAGTAGAAAATATGATAGAAGACATAATGGATGCAAATATTATTGAAGAACACTAACACTGGCTACACAAAAAGATAGCTATCCACTGCCAAGATTTGGCGATACACTAGATACTATAAGAGGTGCGAAATGGTTTTCCACCCTAACTTAAAGATTGGATACTGTAGGAGTATAATTATTTTCTCGATCTAAGAAGCTGACTTGAATTGACTCATGTTTGAGATGTAATAAAACCATAAATCTTTTTGGGTTTACCGTACAGAGCCGCACTATATACGATAAAAAGGAAAAAGTACTAAGTATTTATTATAAGAATGACCCAAAAATCTTATAGATTTTTCAGGTTATAATTTATTATTCGCCAACAAAATGAATACAACCCTGTCACGTCTAATACTTTTATGGCTTTACTGCATGTCATTATCCCAAGGCTATTATTATTGACCAAGCTCATAATTATTTCGCGAGAGGCTATGCCCCGAGTGGAGTAAGGTACGAGGCTGATTCATGTCTTCTCGCCATAGTGATGTATATACAATTTTTTCCACCACTAGCCCTATTTAAGACACAACGCCTTGAGTGTAAGAGTTATATTTAGGTACAAAATGGGGGTTCCTAAAACGTTTCATAATATCATTGTCTAATATTAGACAATGATAATATATACCACAAACTCTAAACCACGGCGATCACAAAACGCATCACGAGAATCGCCGAGAGTGCGCACTCCTAGTTACCTGCTCGCAAACGGGGAAACAGACAAAAAGGAAATAAGGGGTTTTCTTGGACTTCGTATATATTACCGAAAACTTGTCAAGGACTTTGGGCGATTTGCTAAGCCTCTTCATTGCCTAATTGAAAACAACATTGATTGTCAAAATACTTTCATAGAATTGAAAAAACGATTAACCACTGCACCGATTCAAGCCTACCCACGGAAGGAAGAAATTTATTTTGAACTGTAATACATCCCAAGACAAGAACAAGAAGGAGAAGAAAAAGTGATTGCATATTTCAGTAAAAACCATGAGAAAGGCTGAAAAAGAAGAGAAAATAACTTTTGGCTGCTATCAAAGCTTTTGAACACTTCCATACTATTCTTTATAGTACATGTTTTGTTATAAGTGACCAAAGCGTTTTGTAATGGTTAATGAATTTTAAGAGGACTGAAGGACCAGTTGGTAGATGGATAAAGAGACTTAGTACACCGAAAAGGACGTCTCCATAGCAATGCCGATAATATACTTTCCAGGCCACCCTGTTTACCCGGTACTGTGAAAGGCTTGAAGAAAAGAAGAGCCCAGTGGAAGAAATTAGTCTACAAATAACCACAATCAAGCCAGAAAGTGTTGGCAATCAGAATCCCCTTGTCAAAATCAAAATAAAGACAATGACTCGAAAGTTATAAGAGAATGGCTTAAACATTGAGTCGGACCTACTTGACAAAAGGTAAAAGATATAGTAGAAACTTAAAAGAGTACTGGGCTCAGTGGGAATCACTTTATCTTCATGATGGACTACGTATAGTTCACCAATTTGTGCTGCTAAGATCATACATCGGAAGTGAGTTAGAAGAATCTCAGCCACTCATAGTAGCCGAAGGAACGTAAAATATTGGTGCAAAAAATTTTATGATCTGCAAAAGTAGAAAAGGTCCTAAAATAAGAAACCGATAAAAAATGGTATATCATCTTTCCGAAGAGCCTTTTGAAAGCCTTGAGATTGTTTTTATCGGTCCAGTTTCTTTGACACAAATAGGAAGCAAATACCTTATTGTTATTGTTAGGGCATATTCGTCAATTTCATTATTAAAAGACATTTGGCAACAGGGTAGTCTTAAAATAACAGACCACCATCTGAAAAGGGGATGAAGGGACACCTGTGTAGAAAGACGGGTATGAGTAACATGTGGTTGTAACGATACATAACATAGTTGTAAGAGTAAAATAAATTGTTTTTAAGTCGATGAAAGTTTTATACAGTCCACTCGTTTTATTACAATAAACACTTACGTTGGTGTCTCAACAGTTATAATGGATTATTTTTCCAAATAGAAATATAAAAAGGAAATTTCTATCTATCGACAAATGCTATACCCTCTATTTTATCACCGTACATGGTTTTCCACGCTCAATACCTACGTATTATCCTCTATACTCAAGGGTATTATATAATAAAGAATAAAATAATGAAATTGTATTCTTGTTTCCAAATTCATTGGCTCTAGGAAAAAACTTCAAGAGTAAGAAAGTTGTTGAATGCAATCGAGATTATAAATAATATTTTTATTTCACAAAACTCGATCTGGACAAAAAATATTTGGTATTGAATAAATTGACGGTAAGGGGAGTTTCTTCGGAAACTACTAGCTCTGATGTCGCATGACTCAAAGGTTTCTATAATAGACAAGTCTTTAAAAGAAAAATAAATTAAAAATTACCATTTTTTCAATCTTCCAAAGTTGGAAGCACATTTAAAAACATTCGAGTCCAACGTTTAATAAATAAAATATGATTGCAAGTTATTCACCCAATCGGTTTTATTATTATCATTATCATCATTCTTGCGAAAATCAACTTCATCAATGAAATCTATCATTTATTCTTACATAATATTATACACAATGTACACTCTGATATCTTATGTAAATTTATCAGGAAATAATTCACGCAAGAATGTATGTTAAGAATTCATTTTTTAACCAAATATGGCAACGCACCGTTGCGCTCATACTCCAGTCAATTTACTTCCTCTTTATCTGTCGGAGTGTAGTAGAGATGCGAAGAAATTTAAGTAACGGAACTTATTTTCCTCATAATAACATCCCACATACCGTAATACGTTTCCAACGCTAGTACCAGCACTGTTCGATTTGGAATATACAGGATGTCCCTGGATTTCCTAATAAAACTTAATAAATAATTATACTTTATACAGAATTTGTTCCGCACTCCCTTCGTTAACGAACGATAGGATTATGTAGTAAAAAATTATTTTTAGACCCTCTATGATCTCCCAAGTTTTTGGTGCTAGCACCTGTTACACCCTATGTAATGTAAGATAATGCGTATAAATCTGGTAAAAATTATGTCAAGATCATACTTTTATAACGTCTAACAAATTTGAAAATGACTTTTCAAAGAGTAGACCGTTCACTGAGAACAAACATCTACTTCTCGGGGAATGTGCCCCGACAGACAATGAATTACATTTCCAAGTTAAACATAGACCGAGAATCCGAGAAGTAGATATTATCCCTCCTAATTACAAACAAGAATGGTTGGTTATATCGTGAAGATATCCCAACCCCGTTTAACTTGGAACTGTAATTCATTGATTGTATGGGCACACCTACACCCCTTATTACAAGTATCATCCGCTCTCCGTGCTAGAGAATGCTGATTTTAGACTATACTAAGATAGGTCAATTATTACCGATAGACGGGTGACGAATAACCGTCCTGATATTGTGGTTGTAGATGAAAAAGCTGACTCGGTTCTTCTGGTGGATGCTGCTGTACCCAATAATAACAATGTTCTTGACAAGTACAACGAGAAAATTGCAAAATAGACCGATCTTGCAAATGAGGTAGGACAGATGTGGCTTGCAGAGAGAATAGAGGTGGTACCGATCATCGTTTCATCTACGGGACTAATTCCCAAAACTCTACAAGACAGCCTTACCAAACTAGGTCTTCACAAAAATACATACTTACATCGATCTGCAGAAGGCTGCCATTTTAAATACCTGTCACACTGTCCGTAAATTTCTAAATATGTGACTTCCGAGCCTAATCCCATTTGCGTTTACACACGCTCGGGATAGGTGAGCATTACCAGCAAGTGCTGAGCAAGTGTATACTTGAAATAATAATATTAATTAATAATGTCGAATACAAATAGCGAATACTATTACTTACGTCTCTTACAGCAGTAAGCGGGAGAAGCGGGTCCCATTTCGGCGGCATCCTCGTTCAAAATAGCTCAAGAAAGATGTTACTATCTCATGACATTTACTGTTCAGCTGCTTCGGCATTTTATCAACTACACACTGCAGATTTGCCTGAATACCTAATTGGTTATGGAAATAACTGTTTTTTAATCTTATAGAAACAATGAATTTGAGGGCATCAAAAAACTTATTAGACGATGATCGAATGTCAATTAACGTCAAAACAAACTGGGGAATTTTACCAGTTGATCTGACAACGTTTTGAAGTTTTGCCAATCCTTGGATGTTTAGGATAAATTGTATTTACGGTTGATAAATTAATATTTATTCTGATAAGCAGGAAAGTAACTAAAAATGACATCATCGTCTTTTTATAGTGAAAATCCTATACAGTAGAATTATTTTGGCATCTATTGATAACACGCTTTACTTAAATATGACAATTGTTACAGGAAACTGTAATTAAGAAAATTGTGAAAATGAATTTCCAAATAATAAAAAGTTCTTGAACTTTTTATTAAAAACTTCAATTTTTTTTAAAGATTCTTCTTTCAATTAGGTGGTAGTTGTTTTAAAATAATTTTCTATTGGCTGTTGTCACCGTACATAGACAATAAATAGTAGGTTCACCTTAAGCTCACCCAGCGCAATGTCTATCCCACTCGGTATCCGATGCTTCTCTTTTTCGGAATCTTATGAACCCCAATCGAGCCCAATCGAGCGATAGACAGATATCGAGAGTCTTTTGCGGTTTGAAGGTAAACTTCGTTTCACGTACGAATTACCCACTTGAATTTGCAGTCGTACGGGCGAACTTGTTGTCAAAACAAGCGTCATATTTTGAAATTCACATTCGACTTCAAACTAGTATCGTGACGTTCTCACATTTTGTAGATTAACACAGAATTAGAATCTGTCAACCTTGACTGTGGATCATTTTTCCTTTAACTTTGGAGGCATAATTTTAGATCGAATAAACACACAACAGTTACAGATAAACTAGCTAAGCGCCTTAAATATTCAAAAATAAAAAATATTCGACAGTATTTGCTACAAAGGCAATCTCAAATGCCAATAATAAAATAGCTGTCGGCATGAAACATCGTTTGTAACGCCAATGGCATGAAACGGTCATTATGAGGCGACATAGATAAACAAGAACGATTTTGATTTATGCGCAAGATAGATGGCAAACTTCACGAGGCTTCCTCTTATGTGAAACGGAGTCTACGAGCGGAGTTAATAGTATACCGACTGGACTTTATTTACAGTGAATTATTTCATTATTACGGGATATTTATTAAAAAGCATGCTACGAATGTGTGGAACAGTACAGCTGACAACGCATTATTTTATGCTCATCATCATCATGGCCGTTCAATCCCGAGGGATTATGGTTAGCTCAATAAAGATGTGTTTAATCCTATTGACGAGGTGGATTACTCCTCAATCAGTGCCACTATAATATTTTATATATCCTGGCTCCTTTTTTCTTATAGTTCTCCATTTTGTTTTCCAGTCTCTGATTTCCAATGCTTTTATATCTTCCTCTACTCGATACCACCATCTGCTTCGTGGCCTTCCTCTTTCTTGTTCTCGTCTTTTTAAATTCATGTTGTTGTTCTCCTTAATATTTCTGTTGGAGCTCTTCTTATAATGAGTCCCATCCATTCCAGTCTCCTTGCTTTTATATATCGGACTGTATTTTCTCCACCTGTTTCCTTTTCTGTTTCCGTTTAATCTTCTTTCTCCAGCTCTTTAGTTTATATTACTGGTTATTTATTATGAAAATGCTTTTAATAAACTAAATGCCATAAGCAAAAAAAAACTACTTTCTCTCATACAAAAGCCTATGTAAGTGATACAAATTTTCTATTTGGTGGGCTCAATGTGTCTAGCATGAATATTGTTGAATATGTTATACACTTGAAGATATATTTATAGTTAACTTCAATAAGTTAAGTTATGAGAGCTAGATGGAAGATCGTTTTAAAAACGTATCATTTACGCATCCTTCTGAAAATGTTCCATTCAGTTATCTCTTTAAATACAAGAGTGCGTTTATATTACAATTAAATTCGCAAATCCCAACAAAAATTAAAAAATCTTTTTTGTTTTGCTAAGGTATACAATGAGGATTTGTTTTATTCTATTTGTATAATATATGTATATCTACATTTTTTACCAATTACAAATATTTTCTTTGTATAATGTGTGAAAGCTATCCTACTGTCCGACTTTTTTATTTTTTATAATTTGATGTTTCCATTTAAACGGTACCAGAACGTACCGTGCATAGAAAAACAATATACGACACACGGATGCTTAAACGATTGTTTTTCGGCATGTCTTTATCAGCGGTACATGAAAGGGCCGACCACGAGAAAGCCTACTAGGTATTCTTTGTCTATGTACGGTGCTGTGGCTCTTACTTTTCCAGTTATACCGTTATACTTCGATGGTATGGAATTTTCGCGTATCAATTCTCACGGTAATGCCACTCGTATTTGATATACGGAAACCCTTATTCCTTATCTATATCTCGACTATTGTTATATTCAACTATCTCAAAACAAATACACACTAGCCCATCTCTATAATTTTCATTTCTCTCTACATCGATTTTCTCACTCAGCTTACTACTTTCTTATTTTGTTTATACTGTGTACCAACTTAAAATTCTATCATCCCGCTAAAGCTAGAAAACAAAAAAGCTTCTTCTGATACATAATATGAAGCTCAATAATGGTCAAAATTGCATTATATATAGGTAGAACAAACTGTAATATCATTACTTATTTACGGTTTTATCCGAACTAACAAAAAACGTAATTTTATACGTACCGGGTGGCCAACTAAGAACGGCCGTCGGCCATATCTCAGAAGTGGATTATAACACAGGTTCGGGAAAGAAAAATTTATAACAAAAGTGGCATCGAGAAACGCCTGGAAATTATTTTCAGAATTGTAGGTACACCACTAGAGGACGTATTTAACAGTTGAAATTTAAAATGCAAAATTTTTCAGAATTCACTCAATTAAGGAGCATATCAAATATAATCACATTCCTCGACAACTGCATATTTTTAATATGACAGGTTGAAGTCTATCTGTTCAAATAACGGGTGGGGGAGAGTGGGAACCTTGATACGAAAAAACGCCTGCAATTCCGGTTCTGCTTGACCGATTTCAATAAATTTAATGTTGTTTGAAAGAGCTTTTGTCGAACAATCGAAAATTTGTAAATATGAAGCAATCTGATCAATAACATGCATGCTAGAGGGCGCTGTTTAATTTTTTTTTAAATATTGTGTTTTCTCGTATTAATTTTAAATGGAAGCATACAAATTGAAGTAGGTCTTTAAAAAGTAGACTGAATAAGCAACATAACACTGCAAACCGCAAGGCGATATCTCTTTCCTGTCCTGAGATATCGTAAGAAACAGGTAAATAGAGGGAATTGATCTTTCAACGTCTAGAAGGCTGGTGAAGTGGTGCTACATTTTTTCAATTGTATAAGTATTTATTTATTTGTTTTCAAGCATGAAATATCAATAAAAACCGATATTTGCCCAGCAACAACAAATACAGTTTAACATATGAATTACGATTTAGTATAATGATAACTGATGTTTTTCGTTTGTCCAGTAGGTAACTACTTATATGTTTCTCATTATTATCATATCGAAAATATCATTAAATCAAAGTTAAAATGCAAAAAAATGACTGATGTATTTTCCGTCATTTTATGTCCCGTTTCAGTAAAACACCAAATTATTTAATTAAATTATCTTATGCTGTGAGTACCTTTATTTTCAACTAACAATATGATAATTACCTAAGTGAGGAAAGTAAAGTAAAGTAAAGTAAAGTAAGGCTCTTCGCCTCTGCCTTGGTGCCTTTCGCTCTAGCCCTGCTGATAGTCTCCACATTGAAGCTAATGAACTACCCCTACACCTAAGACGCCAATCCCTACTCCTCTCATATGCTGCCTCAGTATCCTCCAATCCTCTCAATCCTGTTCACTCGCTTTTCATTTCAACGACTAATTCTCCCACTTACCCTCGAACAATTATAAAATCTATCCCCCAAATACTCACTCCTTTACTCAAAGATACCGATCTTTCTCTGACCTCTCCGCTCCCTCTACCTTCTTCTCCACCTTGGACCAAAAATATCCCTACAATCGATACCTCACTTACCATTTATAATAAGCATGAATCTCCCACTGCACTTATAAAAGAAAGCATTCCTAGAATTACTACAAATAAAACCGTATGATTTAATACTCTACACAGACGATTCCAAAACTGACTCCGGTGTTGGTTGTGCAGTTTCCTCGAAGCATGAACTCATAAGCTCCTTCACCCTACCCATAGTGTGTAGCGTTCACACAGGCGAGCTACAAAGCATTTTTCAAGCTTTCAAAAGCATCCACCTACCCCACAAAAATATTGCAATATTGCACTCCCTTTCCTCCATTCAGTCAATCTTCACTGACCACCCAATTGTCCAGAATATACACGACACTATCAAACTCTCGTTGCTCAAGATATAACAGTCTCTCTCATTTGGCTTCCATCTCACATCGGCATTGATGGTAACGAAACTGCGGACCGCCACGCGAGAGATGCTACCACTAATAACGACCCAGCACACATTGTCCAACTCGCAACCGACCTAAAGACCCACTTCAAAAACGTTACACAAGATTCTTGGCGACACCTGTGGCGCAATAGCACGACAGCACTTCATGATATCCATCCATCCACTTCTTCTCTCTCCCTGAACTTCTTAACCCGGAGAGAGGCTACTACAATCAGAAGAATCCGAATCAGTCATACCAAACTCTCACACGGATATCTGATGTCTTCAGGAAATCGTCCCGTTTGCCATAGCTGTAATGATATTGTGACCGTTAAGCACATACTGACGGACTGCAAACAATTTTCTGCTATATATAAACAACTTGATCTTAGGCTCAACCTCAAGGAAATGCTCCACTGCCCTACCGAAATCAAGAAAGTCTTACAGTTTCAGCAAGCTACTAACCTATACTGTAAAATCTAACTTAAATATCTGTAATAATTATGTAAATATCTGTATTTATTTTTTCTGTGCCAATGACTAGCGCTGTCGAGGCACGTTAAGCTAAAATTAAAAAAAAAAGTAAAAATGTACCAATAATGAGAGACCTGGCTAGAAAAATTCAATATAACATCACGAGAGTTGATGCATTTAAAGTAATTTTTCGTTTACTAACAACGAAGCCTCCAATGTGTCTTATTGATATGATTATACTATCTTGGATTGTAACCATATCACATGGTCCTACACCAAAGTTTGAATGCTCAAGCTTTCGATACCAGGTTGGATTTTTGCAACTGGCTCTCACATATGATACTTACACGACATTGAAGCTGCTGTTTTCTCCACCCGCCTGCGATTGCTTTACCTAGTTATTTATTAAAGGTTTCAATTGTTCGATGTATCACATTATTTTAAAATTCGTTCTCATTGTTAGTGGCGACAGACATTTAGGTAATATAGTGCCAACCATAACATTACTATGATAACAGTTTAAATTACTGCAGACCAATGTAAGATCGTTTCATCCAGGCTAAATGTTATAATTTCTGTTAACGTGAACCAGCCTTCTAGACGTTGGAAGAACAATTCCTGCCATTTACCTGTTTCTTACGATATCTCTGGAGAGGAAAGAGATATCGCCTTGCGGTTTGCAGTGTTTTATCACTTATTTAGTCTACTTTTGAAAGACCTACTTCAATTTGTATGCTTCCATTTGGAATTGTTACGAGAAAACACAATATTTGAAAAAAATAAAATCGCGCCCTCTAGCATTCATATTATGGATCAGATTGCTTCATATTCACAAATTTTCGATTGTTCAACAGAAGCTCTTTCAAACACCATAAGTTTATTGAAATCGATCAAGCAGAACCGGAATTACAGGCGTTTTTTCGTAACAAGGTTCCCACTCTCCCCCTCCCATCATTTGAAGAGATAGACTTGAGCTTGTCATTGAAAATATGCATAATTTGTCGAGGAATCTGATTATAATATTTATTATGCTCCTTAATTGAGTAAATTTTGGAAAATTTTGCATTTTAAAATTTTAACTGTCAAATACGCCCTCTAGCGGTGGACCTCCAATTCTGAAAATAATTTCAATGCATTTCTCGATGTCACTTTTGTTATAAATTTTACTTTCCCGAACCTGTGCTATAATCCACTCCTGAGATATGGCCGACAGCCGTTCTTAGTTGGCCACCCGGTACACACGGTGTTACGACACATTTGGTTTCTATGAATCCGATTTTAGTCGTCCATGTCTAACTCACTTGATCGCCGATGCTACTCTTTTTCGGGATTTTTAAGGTCCAACCGATTGATACACATATATTGAACTGTCTTTGCTATGAACTGTATGAATTGTAAAGAGAAACTCTTAAATGTCACTTGTATTTTATATTTTAATGCATTTCCCATGTTACCATCAACTCTGGTGAGCACAAGCTCAACATCAAAGAGTTTTATTATCGTAATTTTCACTTACAAATAATTATCTATCATTATTCTTAAAGGAATTGGTAACTTTTCGCTGACTCTACTGTTACCTACCACCGAATAGTTGATTATTATTCGGTGCTGTTTCTTAGTAAACTACATTTTAATGTTCAATAGGTAACTGATGATTTCTTCTATTATACGAGGAGCATTACAAGGGTAATTCAGTCTTTCTGTTTGATAGTTCATACCTACTATGTGTAGATGTAAAAACGTCATTACAAATTATATTTGTTCGCTATTAAAAGTTAAGGGCCCGTTATTGAATGAAAATATGACCGTAAAAACATGGC
>CAJUYG010003277.1:0-22558 GCA_910591675.1 Galerucella calmariensis
TGTAGTCCACAACGAAACTTTGACCAAAAAATTCAACGAACAATTTGAAAAAATTGCACCAATTGCATTTACATATGAAAAAGATACTGATTTTTCCCGGACCGTTAGTAAAACTCTCAAAACTTTCTATCTAAACGATAAACCAATCGATAAATCACAATTGGCCAAATTATCACAGGTAACTATTGATGATGTGTAGTAGTTCAGGCAACGAAGACCGAAAAATATACCAAATGGCGGAAATAATTCATGTAGAAGCCAAAACACTGGTAGAGAAAGGTGTCCTTAACAACATACTAAAAGTACTGAGGGGTGGGGGTGAAGCTAAGGGTGCGGGAGATCACTAAAGGTCCCTTTTTCAGTTTTTTGTTATTAACTCGAAAAATAATGCCTCTAGTGAAAGAAAGAAACGTTTTTATTGTTAAAAATGAAATGTTCATTGTTTAACTAATCAACCTCTTACCGCCCTTTGTTTAAAATATGGAACATAGCGAAGACAGCTTGAACATGTATTTGAATATTTATTATTTAAATTTTTTATTTAAAAAATAAATAATCAATTTTTCAACAATAACAATATAATAATACAAAAATTCAAAATTTGTTTGCTAGTTGCAAAATATTGTACATGGATAAATCAATGCTCGTGTGTTAATATAAAATTATTTCGAAGTATATTTTGAAATGGTGGCATTAACAGGGGTGTTGGTGTGCCTATGTTGTGTGCGTTGTTGGAGCCT
This sequence comes from Galerucella calmariensis, assembly GCA_910591675.1. Taxonomy (NCBI): domain Eukaryota; kingdom Metazoa; phylum Arthropoda; class Insecta; order Coleoptera; family Chrysomelidae; genus Galerucella; species Galerucella calmariensis. The sequence goes on from CAJUYG010003277.1 coordinate 741, forward strand.
TAGACGATAGAGGTGAATTGTTGGAGAAACACTACGGTGAAAATTGCATGATGGTTTTTGATGGTTATATAGTGATGTCGACAGCACAAAACGAGCGGAGCAGAAACGAAGAGGTATCACAAAAACTTGACAAAAACTTTCATGAAAGCACAGCCATCACAGTTCAACAGGAGCATTTTCTTGCTAATGAGAGGAACAAAACTAAGCTGATTCACTTGCTCAGTGAGAAAATGACAGCAACCGGGATTGAAACAACTATTGCTACAGGGGATGCAGACGGCACTATTGCGAGGTGCGGGTTGGATAAAGCTGCTGTACATTCAACTGTAGTAATAGTTGGGGAGGATGTGGACTTGATAGTTCTCCTCATTGGATTAGCACCACAATCAATCAATATGTACTTCATGAAGCCAGGCCGTGGGAATGTGGAGACCAAATTGTTTTCAGTGCGGCAACTTCAACAACTTCCAATCGCCAAAACGATTCTCCTTCTCCATAGCTTCTCCAGATTCGACACCACCTGGGCGATACATGGAAAGAGTAAAGTGAGAACCGCTCAGCTCTTCACAGAAAATCCTGGCCTTACTTAAGACATTTCAACAATATTCAAGGATCCCTCAGCATTACCCGAGGATATTGAACAGGCTGGCGAGAAGCTGTTTTTGGCTATATACAAAGCGCATGCTCATCAAGACATCCTGATTCGGCATTTTTGAAAGCGCCAATGAAGCCCAAATCAGACATGGCAACTCTTCCTCCTACCAAAGGAGCTTCAAAGCAACACTCGCTCAGAGTATATCTACAGGTAAATCCATTTAGGTACATGTAGCTTTAAATACCCACTGCTTTCTTTAAATTACAAATATAAATTTGTTATGAATTCTTACATTGGTCTCATTACTTTCTTACAGATACAACAGTGGCTCGGCAACCCCCTACCGCCCATCCAATAGGGTTGGGTCTAGAGATGAGAAGGAATCCTTAACCCAGTAAACACGAACGACCCTGTGGCACCTGACTCCGTTTTGAAAATGATCTTTTGCCGATGCACGACAATTTTCCATCTTGCGCCTCCATATCTTCTTAAGTATTGATCTTAGCAAAATGGTGTATAAAACCTTTTTTATAGAAAATTTTATGTAGATTAATTTAGTATATGAACACTTTTTCGCTGGAGGCGGTATTTTTCGAGTTATTAAGCAAAAACTTGAAAAAGAGACCTTTAAAGACACTCTTTAAAGACACTCTTAGCTTAACCCCCTCCCCTCAGTACTTTTAGTATATTGTTAAGAACACCTTCCCCTACAAGTGTGCCAAAATTGGCTTCTACATGAATTATTTCCGCTATTTTTCATTCGTTGCTTGGACTATAGATAGAGTGCGGAGGGTTAGTATAGTCAAATGCAATCATGCTGGTGATACGATTCAACAAAGACATACTCACCGTTTTTGTTTTCTTTTATTGCGTTTAATCAAAACTTCCAAATAAAATCCGTAAGTTGAATAAGACAGACTTATGCAATTTCGACGGGAGAAAAAAGGATATGTATTTAGTTTTCAGCGATTCTAAAACGTCTTTCACCAGCGAAGTTTTTATTTAAATGTCAGCTCTGTGACTTTGACGATTCAAAGTGACAATATGAATAATAAGAAGCATTTTGCATCCTCAAGCAAAAAAATGGTTCTTAGTCTGATAGATTCTTTCAAGAATGAATGAAAAAGTGGAAATTTGTCAACCAGTGTGCAGGAAACTTCAACCATCATTATTTTCTCCGGGTATATTTGTAATCTCACATTTTGCTTTCCTCTGTGTCTTCTGATTTGATACATATGGTTAGTTACCTTTGAACCCGCATGATAAGAGCGCTTTTGACTATACCAGCTTTATAAAATAATTTTTTCTCTTCCTTATATTGTAAACAACGCATTTCGACACTGTTTTGAAGGACGTAAGTAACAATCACCAAAAAGGTAACGTTTGCCATTGAGAACGGGTTGTATTGGATACTTATTTACTCGATTTCACTCAATTTGTAGAAAATGTTTTGACTCTATAATTTCTCCATCTCTAACTAAGTTTTCTGTTACTCTTGAAGTACAACTGGCTTCGTTATATTGAATTACATTTTATTCGTAACTTCCTTTTTACTGTTGACGTTCTCCGCTGCATAAGTATCCGCAATAGCTGCAGATTTCCTTCTTCCATTTCGTTTGAGAGCTAATAGATCAACTCCAGTATTCGCTAATAATAAAGACAAGAGTCTAGGGGGTCACGTAGCATGAACGACAGGCGCCAACGTTGTCAAATTTAATAGTAACATAACAATATTGAAGTAAATATGTAATAGTAAAAAATAAATGAATAATAATAAATAATAAAGTGGCCGACGTTGCTCCAGTATACTCTTGAAGCACAGAAATATAGCAATTGTATTTGGCATCGAAGAAATCAAGTTTTTCCCTACAGGCTGGCTTAAGTATCAAATTAAATTATTAAAAATCCAATAATCAATTCTGCGGGGAGGAGAGAAAAATCTTCACGGGAAGTGAGTATATTTACCTACGACCCCCCCTGTCATCAGTCAATAACACACAGTCGGCATCAATGTAATGATGTCTATTACGCACGGTAAAAAAAAGCACAGCTGTAAAGTAAATCGCACGGCTTCCCTAGCAACATCTTAGCAACTGTCAATAGACGTCGCCATTTTATTCAAAATTTACTATTTGAATACATTCGATATTGCTACGTTGAACTATGAAAAGCCCAAAGGGCTAAGTATGTATTGATTATAATCGAAAAATGGACTTTTGATTATCAACAATATTTTAATAATGATTAAACGTTAGCTCTTTAATGTGCTTCTTTCATTCGTAATAGAGTAATAGAGATGGAGTGTACCAAGCACCTCTAATTATGTAACTGTTATTTCTTATGCTCCTTATAAAAAATTCAAGTACAAGTGGGTCGTAGGTAAAGTATAGTACGTAACTCGTGTTGTAGAGCAGTTTACTCACTCACGGAATTACGCACTCGCCGCTACGCGGCATCGTGCGTAACCTTTCCATTCGTGCGTGAAATGCTCCTTACCACAAACGTTACGTAATATACTATTACCTACGACCCCCCCTGTCATCAGTCCATAACACACAGTCGGCATCAATGTAATGATGTCTATTACGCACGTTAAAAAAACGCACAGCTGTAAAGTAAATCGCACGCCTTCCCAAGCAACATCTTAGCAACTGTCAATAGACGTCGCCATTTTATTCAAAATTTACTATTTGAATACATTCGATATTGCCACGTTGAACTATGAAAAGCCTAAAGGGCTAAGTATGTATTGATTATAATCGAAAAATGGACTTTTGACTATCAACAATATATGAATAATGGTTAATCGTTAGCTCTTCAATGTGCTTCTTTCGTTGGTAATAGAGTAATGGAGATGGAGATGAAAGTTTACCAAGCACTCGTGATAATGTAACTGTTGTTTCTTATGCTTCAACAAGCAAAGGAAGCGATTTATGATTTGTGTTTAATAATAGGATTATCATACAAGTACAAGTAGGTCGTAGGTAAAGTATAGTACGGAACTAGTGTTGTAAAGCATTTTACGCACTCACGGAATAACCCACTCGTCGCTACGCGGCATCGTGCGTAACTTTTCCATTCCTGCGTAAAATGCTTCTTACCACACACGTTACGTAATATACTATTACTAGTCTCGATCTTAATTGCCATCCCTCGCTATCACTCAGCCGTAAAATCGTTCTCGACCAGTAAAAATGTTACTTACATTCCTCATAATATAAATAACTGATTGATTTTTGTTATTTCAGTTATATTCAGATGCACTTACTGGTTTTCCTGTGAATAGAGTGGCAAAATTATTGGCTGAACATAGCAATGGATCTGTATATTACTATCAGTTTAATTATCAAGGTCGCTATAGTCACTTTTACACTCCTGAAAGTAACAACAGTGTTCCTTATGGTAAGATTTTTAACTATATTTAAATAAAATCCGGAAAATAGCCGAGACAAATGTAAATTGAGTTCTTGTTGAATGTCAAAGTAATAGTAAAATAAAAATCCTAGAACTGAAGGTAGCAATTACTCCGAAGAAACTAGAGCACTTGGATTTGGAGAAAGGAGACTGAGAATAATTTGGCAGCCAGCATGATACTCTGTAAAAAAATCGTACTTAATAGATGAAAAAACAGTGGTGAGAGCTTCAAATGATAGTATTACTACTATAGGCATTTGGCAGGTTGAGAAAGTTTTTGATCTGGTGCTATAAGACGGGACTCACTAAAGTAGTTGGTCCACGACAGAGTGACTACATATCCTAAACCAAGGCATGGTGACAATTTAGTGCTGACCCTGATATGATACGTGATATCTTAAAGAATCTGTATCTGTAAAGAAGGGAGAGTGAGTGTAGGCTCACAGCCCTTGGCACAGGCCTTGTCCTCGTCCATCCTGTCCTTCTCAGGAAGGTGGACAGGTCACCAGGAGACATCTCCTATATATCGGTAGGTGTAGGCCAAGACACACCGAACACACAGTCTCTTATTGACGATAACTCCGGACACTCGCATAAGACATGTCTGACAGTTTCATCATCCTGTTCACACATCCTGCATAGAGGTATGTTATAGGACCCCAGGTTGTGTATCTTAAGAGATAGAAGTGCTTGTCTGTTATTGTGTCAGGCTGTTACCTCCTCTTCCATGCACAACCGACTAATAGGACATGTGAACATCCAGCTGTTATGTTATGTTAGCAAAAGCAGCTTAGATGAATCCAGCGGTATTAAAACAAGGTACTGTGGTTGATTGTCAATGCTCTTTGGTATTGTAGAAACGGTAATCTACACAGCGACTTGTGTGAAGTGATTTTTTATACCCACACATAAAATACAATCTTGTAAGACAACCAGCTTGATAAGGAAATTATGTTTTTTGATTTCCTATTGAAGTAGATATTTCAGCTTGAAATAATGTGAAGAAATTTCAGAATTTTCGCATTTTCAACATAAAAGGTCGTGAAAAACACTAAAAATTGTGGATATTCAGGTAAAGTTTGAAAATAGTATTCTTAAAAGACAAAGATGACAATGAATACATGCAACGTATAAATCATGAAATACTGAGAGAAATGAACGGGAAGATACTAGTAAAGATAATAAAGAGACAAGGGATAAAATGGCTCGGACATGTATTGAGAGAACGTGAGCGCACAATCGCTTGCTCAATGCTACAGTGGAAACCAGATGGTAGGAGAAGGCAAGGAAGACCCAGATAGAAGTGGCTGAAGGAAGTGAAGGAGGACTTGAGAAGGATAGGAATCGTTAGATGGAAGGAAAAAACGAGTGATAGGATTCTATGGGAAAATGAGCGAGAAAATAATGAAATGAAGGGGACTGAGTCCCCCAGAAAGCGGATCTAGAAAGCATTTATGCTGCGCAACTCCACAAGGGGTGTCTAGCCACTTTATATATATTCTTGAAAGACCAAGCTACCGAAAAAACGTTTAAAATTACTATAAATGGAAATATCTTATTTTATGAATCGTCAAAGTAAAACTATTACCGAAGAGCTATTTATTTTCCAGGCATTGTTCACCACGATGATTTGATATACTTATTTTATATGAAATTATTCCCATTGTTCACGGAAACTTCGCCTCAAGAAATCGAAATGGTGACCAAACTTACAAGATTGTTCTCAAATTTCGCAAAAACCGGGTAAGTTAATAAACTGATAGTTCCAACTCTAGACTCCGTTTCACGTGAGAAGAAGCCACTTGAAGTTCCAGTCGTATGCGCGAACTTGTTGTCAAAACCAACGCCATATTGTGAAATTGACATTCGACTTCAAAGCAGTAGCGTAACGTTTTCACATTTTGTAGGTTAACACAAAATGACAATATTAAAAATGTTTTCAGTTTAAATAAAGCATATTTGGGAATTAATTGAAGGTTTTTGAGATAGTTTCGCATACAATAGACAGATGTGGGTATATGAAAATACTTCGATTGGCGCTTGTATCGCCAATGGCATGAAGACTGATTTTGGTTTCTGCGCAAGACAGTTGAGAAACTTCATGTGGCTTCTTCTCATGTGAAACGGTATCTGCGACGTGTGCATGAACAATTTTCTTTTCGTAGAAACCCAATTCCGACACCGTCTGAAAAATTGGACAACGTGAAATGGGAACCGTTCACAATGGCCGATCAGAAATACTTAGACATCGGTAACAAATTGACGATGTTGAATAAATTGAACAACGAAAGATTTCATGAATGGGAAAAACTGTATCCACTGAGTATGTACCAGAAAAACAAACACAGTCACTAAGCTGAACGGACGGAACTGAATTACTTATTTTCGAATCTTGTTATTATGTATTTATCCTTTTGAATTTTTGAAATAAAAATATTGACGAACATTAATTTTTTTTCGTATTTTTCTTTCTACCTGAACAATTTCTTGTACCATGACGATTCATTTACTTCTGAAATTGGCAAAACGTGTTTTGTACCCAGTTTTTCTTTTTATCTGCGAGTCTTTTCCGGTCTCTTTCAATAAAAGAAAATTCCACAGCTGAACGAAATACCGAAAGTCTCAATTGTAGGACAGTGCCATTCCTTAAACACAAAAAGATAACTGGACGTAATGTCAAGCTAAAATGTTAAACTCGGTATTGATTTTTCAACTATAAGAAATAATGTTCAACATGTTTAATCTTATATGTACATCAATTATAGTTATTTAAAGAAAATGTGATGAATACGCTGTACCAAAGAATTGAAAAAAATAGAAACACCATGGAAATGGACTACATAGTCCAACAACTAAAAATCTCTCGAATTATACCTTACAGAATAACAGTAAATACTCTGTTTAACGATACTAGATAATCAATCAACATATTGCATCTTTCAAGAAACAGCGACACCATTGCAAAAATATCCGGTACAACACAGTAGCTCGTCCCATATGTTCAAAAACCTCGATTTAAGAATCATACACTGCTACATAATAAAGTTGCCATTTTCAATTAAATGGACAAACTACTCCTGCGACCTCTGGTCGCCCAGTGTATTAACTACACCTTGCAGTACCCATTTTATTTATGGGCTATTCAAAAATTTGGTCCTTCGAGCCGCATATAAACCAGCGATCTATTAATTTAAATTTCTAATAGTCCAGTGAATGAGCTACAGCTACGCACTAGATGGCGGATAGATCTTATTGCATGGTTGCTAACAGCTGATACTTACCGTTACAAAAGTAGTTATAGTGGAGCCATGTCCGTAAGAATAAAATTTGGCCGCTCGTTCAACAAAAAAAAGCCCACAATTGAAGAGCAAGCGTATACTTCCAAATTTCCTATTCCTTGGAGAAAATAAGAATGCTAAAACACTAATATTTTTTCAAAATATTATATTTATATATATTTTTTTTTTTTCAAAATTATCAATTCATTTTCCAAGAATCACAAATTCAATCTAAAATTCAACTTTTATTGCCACTCTATTATGATATTACTGCCGACAGTGGTGGATTAACGTTGGGTTTAGACTGGGCTTAAGCACCGGGTCATGCGAGGCTTCGGGTGGCCACGTAATGCAAAAAAAATGTTATGGTGAAGAAAAACTGGAGAAAAAATCAAGAACTTCATTCCACTATTGTTGATAAAGCTCGTTGGTGAAGTAGTTTTTGTATTAATTTTTCTTATTTGAGGTTTTTCTCCGCCCTTAAGTCGGCCCCAGCTCGATTTAGTACCGGGCCCCGCAGGAGTTGACTGCTGCTGAATTATTTAAATATTAGCCTAAAACCGAATATACCTGATGCTAGAACCTAAAAATTCACTTTCATTGAATAAGATACACACAATTTTTTTATAAATGACGGCTTAAAATAGTATATTGTGCAACTAGTGGGGAAAGTTAGATTTTTCTCACGACTGTGAAAGTTTGTGGCACGAGCCCGAAGGGCGAGTGACGCAAACACACATGTGAGATAGGTACATTCCCGTCATGTTGCACACTATACTTTTTCTACAACTGCACAAATTTAAAGAATACATACAAGTAAAGTAACTTGATATTTATTTTTATGGTTAGTGAAACAAAAATAACACTAAAGTATCCCATCTCTAAACTGTTGACTTATTTTATTTCCGCACTAGGAAAAGTGACTTTCCACACTAAAAAGAGTGCGGAAAAGTGGACTTTTCCGCTCGCTAGTAGAAAATAGTATATTGTGCAGCAAGTGGGAAATAGTAGTTTGTGCAACTAGTGTGGATATGATGGCCATATCGCACGAGGACGAAGTGCGATATGGACAATCCACACGAGTCGAACAGTATATTTTTTCTACCACCCATTCAAGGAAAAATCTAGAAAATAAACATTTGAATAAACTGTAAAATAAATATAACTTGGAATTAAAAATTTTCAACAATTTTATTCATAATCGTACCAATTCAATTTTATGTCTTAACTAATTTTTTGTGATGAACGTACAGTTCTTAAATGTACATTTTGTATAACATTACGGTTTCCTCTTTTAAATATGCGATGCTGTTATAAATAGATGTTGCCAGTCGGACTCCCGCAAGAAGGGTACCGTACCTTTATTTATAATAATGAATATTCTGCTAAATATTTCAAGCGTCTGCCTGTTGTAGTTATCAATATTGAGCAGAATAATTATTTAAAAATAAAATTAACAATTGAAAAAAAATTTTTTTCACGCGGAATCGAACCCGGGTCTACCGCGTGAGAGTCTGGTATGTTAACCACTCGGCTACCGAGATTTATTCTAAGTAAACCTCAGTAGTATTACTTACTTTCATAAGAGCTGACGTCCATCGATAGTCCCTTAAATACACATTTTATTCTGTTTTTAGTATTTGTTACTAATTTATAAGGTTTATTTTATTCAAGTTTATTTTTATAAATAAATATTCTTGATCCAGTGCTTCTGAGAGAGACTTTTTTTGACAAGTTATTTTGACGTTTTTTTAAATTGAAAAAAAGATGAGTGACGAGTACTAAACGCGAATGCTGATTGGTGGTTTTCATATACGTTCTAGGATGTATATGAAATCATATACGTTCAGTTAACCGATATGGCCTACATTTCCATTCTCTAAACTGTGCAGGAAATGGATAATATACATGTGGGTGTAGAATAAGTACTTTTCCCACATGTTGCATACTATACTTTTTCTACAACTGCACAAATTTAAAGAATACAAGTGAAGTAACTATGGTTAGTAAAACAAAAATAACACTAAAGTATCCCATCTCTAAACTGTTGAATAATTTCATTCAAAATTATAGTTTGTGGTGAAGTTTATACAGTTTTGTATGGTCATTTCACTTCTAATATAATCTGACAGTTTCGAGACAACTAAGTAGGTATTTAAAGATGACAGTAGCATACTAAGTTTTTGTCAATTTTATTTTATTCTCAATATAAAAGTATGTGGCGTGGGCAAAGTACCGTGAGAAATAATATTTCTCACAGTATGAGCAATATTTGGTTTTGAAATTGAGTAAGCTATGAGAAATACGTCACTTTTCATATCAGTTGTATAAAAAAGTCTTTCTTCCAATAAAATTGTTATTGCTTATATCAAATTTTTCACCTCTCCTCAGGTTTTTTCTTTTTTTATTCATTACACTTTTTAAAATTAACATGAAGATGAACACAAGCAACACACAAGAACCAACAGTACAGTAAGTCCGTCGTGGTGTACATTTTCACGATTTTCACGCAACTTGGAAAGGGGTGTTGCCGAATGCGTCAACTTCCCTCATTTCAGTATTTTCGGAGTTTCAGTTCGCTTTAGACGTTCGACCGATACACCCCATTCGGCAACTTGACGCATTATATCCGAAAAGTTGATTATCTCGCCGAAATTTTCTCATCACTACACATACTAACGTTATTTTTTTCTGTCATCGAATATTTCGTTTAATTTTTGGACGACCGGTTTGGCAGACCGTGTATTACAAAACTATATTCAACTAAAGTTTCCTTCGAATCGATATATAGTTAACATTTAAATCTGTTTCGATTGGGTCATGTGTATATGTGTTTTATTTAAAACGAATATAATGTTTTTGTTATGACAAGCGTCGAGTGTCCGAGCAAATTAGAGAAGCATAACAACAAAAAAAGAAAGGTCAGTCACTTAATATTTCATGTTTCTTTTCACAGTTAATGTGTGCGTATAATACCCAGCGAATTGGTTTGTTTGAATAACGTTTCCATGACAATGACACCGAAATCTTTTTGATTTGTTGACGCTGATAACCTGAATTCACTTGAATACCCCCTGCAGATATAATTTTTCAAAAATATCGAAGAGTTAGTACATGCCTACAAGGTCCGGCAAGTCGTAACGAATCGTACGCGGTAATTTTGAGCACTGCAAAATATCCCCGAAGAAAAAGAGCTCAGCGGGGAGTTTGTAGAAAAGTTATCGTGGTCAAATATTTATATATCACGTCATATTCAATGTTACTCGCATTTTTCGAAATAATTGAGTATATAATAATTTTGGGATGAGATGATTACGAAGAAAAATCGCTTGAATATAATTGAAAGTTGTTATTTATATATAATATATGATATAACGCGAACAAATTCATAAACATCACGATTATAGTTCAGAAAATTCATAAGTTTTGTTGCTATTTTGAACACTGTGGAGTGCAGAAGTAAGAAGCACTTTCTTGCACAGTTTGATCCTTGTATGTATGTAAGAATATTGGAGTGACATACATTGAGATCTATAAGATCTATAGTGCCCCCCTACTTCTCATTAGCTCCCGAGGAAAGTCTCAGAGTAGCTCGTTTAGTTCTATTTCCCGGAGGAATTTTAGGATATCTGCAGGCTTTAACTTTCGTAAATGTCCCTTCCTATATCTAGTAATTTCCTTGGTGTTGTTCCCTTGGATTCTGAATTGCTGTGCAATTCGCAAATATGTAGATGGTGATTTTTTTTTTTCGTGAGTCGCCCTCTTTGCTAGTTCATCTAATATTTCATTTCCTTCTATTCCAGTGTGTCCTGGAATCCACATTGTTCTCGCCTAGTTCATTGAGCTCCCATACCATTTTGATTACACAAGAGCTCAGTGCTTTAATGGTTGCTTTATTATCCGACATCATCATAATCATTAGCATCCTATATCCTTTATCAATGTTGAACTGAGCACACTTTCTTTCGACGTGAATGACCTGAATTTACGTAGAGTGTTTGGTTCCTGGCCCGTACACTCCTATCCCAGTTCCTTCGATTGCTTTTGAGCCGTCTGCATGTGTAGCATTGGATGGCATTCTTTTCAAGTCCAGTAATGGTATTTCTTGTTACAGCTTGATCCTTGGGAATTCCATTTTCCACAAGGATAGTATAAACATTTAATATACTTTGTTTCCCATGAGGGTTTATAATACTTGTCGACTACCAGTTGAAGTACTAGCACATATTTAAAGGAATTTTTTGTCTTAAAATTGAATTAAGAATCGTTCAAAACAACATTTTAGAACATCACATCTAAATTTTTGTTTATTTAACCCTTCGTAACCCATCTGTGGGGTCCTTTTTGATATCCTTGACATTTTAACTGTATTTGATGTACAGACTATCAAAATTGGCCACCATATAACTACGATTTCACTACAAATGCTTATAGATAAAAAGTTAACAATCAAATTTTTTACAATTTCTCAATAAAAATATGACTTTTTTCTAATAAAACGTTGAATCTTGTATGAACATTTTCATTATTTGTTTTTGCTGCTGTATAAATTTAGATGTGGAACTGTGAGGAAAATTGAACAAACATTTACTGTTCACCGCAAGTTTGAGAGGGTTGGAGAAAATTAATGAAACATGAAAACACTAATAGTAGATTGTGTACAGAATGTCACGGATTTAATTGGGTCAAAAGTTAGTCAATAAGCTAGATTGTTGAAAGTAACACTCATGCTGTTATGTTGTTTTCAGTGATACATTTACAAAGGGACAATTTCAACATTGTTTAATAAATAAATATTGATTAAATCGTTGAATAATACATCACTCCGGTTGACTAATCCATTAGTTTTCTGTTAGCCTCCAAATGAGTTTCTCCTTTTACTTTATGTCTGCCTATTTTATGTTATTTGCTTCCCAAACTTGTTTTTCAGTCTTTTCTCGTTCATTCATTGCAAATAAAGCAAGGTTAATGTTTGGGAGACATTTTTAAAAACCATATACTTGATTTCTTTTCAACTTAGGCCAAGTTTCGCAAATTTTTATCCTGTTTCAAGCTCCAGCGAATACGATATGGTTTCAGCAGTATAAAGCACCACAACATTACCAACGCAATGTCCAGCTGTACCTTGATGCAATATTTCCTAATCAGTGGATACTGAGCCGAGAAACAATGAAATGACCAGCGCGATCACCTCATCTTGCATCATTAGATTTCTTTTTATGAAGATATGTGAAGTCAATTTTGTACAAAACTGATATTTTAAATAATGTTGAAAGACGGTCGCGTTGATCATTTTGAACATCTACTACATTGACATCCATAGTTCTTTTTAGTGTTTTTGATTTTATTACGTTTTGCATTATATTCTAGTTTTTGGATTGTTTTGTAACGAATCTCGGTAACCACATGATTTTATATTATCGTTTCTTAATAGACCTTTTAAAATCTATATCTCACAAGCCTATACTTCTCATTTTAAAAAATTGTGTCTGTATACCTGTCTTTCGAAAGGAGTTGAAGGGGTTGAGGGGCATTTTTACGTTGAAGAATGTCAATTTATAATTTTTTTTTATTTAGAAATAAACTGCATCAACCGCTTTGGGTTATTAGCAGTGGTGCAGTATGGTTTGTTCAATAATCATCTACATAACATATTATTTAGCTTTTCTCATAAATATCAATGTCCTTCAGAAATTTCATAAGATTATCCACGTTACAGTGATCATTCAATAACAAGTCTATGGAGCACGGAAAATTACACATTTTACGATTTATTTCAAAAACCGGACACTGCACTAATACATGTTCAACACTTATTTGTACATCACATGTCATGCACATAGGTGGATCTTCCCTTTTAAGAAGATACTCGTGAGTGAAACGTGTATGACCCAGACGTAGTCGTGCAAAATGGTCTGTGTTCTTCTTTTAGTGGGCAAGGTTCTCCAAGGTGTTATACTCCGCTTGACTTTTCTCAGTTTGCTACTTGAACTTAACCACATATTATGCCAATGTTGATGCACTTTTTCCTTAACGAGGCTCTTCAAATCTGATTTGGTAATTCTGTTCTCTGCAAATGGAAGGGATGAATTTTCTGATGTTTGCTTGGCAACCTTATCAGCGCTTTCGTTACCGCATATTCCTGTATGCGATGGGACCCAAAGGACAGATACCGTTTTATGACTGCTATTAAGTTCAGCAATCTGTTTGTTGATTTGGACAAGGAGTTCATTGGTGTGACACAGTTTCCCAATACTAACTGCTGCACTGAGTGAGTCTGTGACCAAAAGAAAATTTCCAGTTGACTGATTTTTGCATATATATAGGTAATGCCTTGTGAATTGCATATAGTTCTGCAGAATATATACTGAATGCTTCTGGTAGTCTTAGTCCAATTATCTCGGAATTCGTAACAACAGCGCATGAGGGGCCATTTCCCATCTTTGATCCATCTGTGTGAATTATGTTATAGTCGTGATATTGAGAAATGACATCTTTGAAGCTGTTTGTGATAACTTGTGTAGGTACTTCGTGTTTGTTAAACTTTGTAATTTATAATTTAATTATGAAAAAATGAATTTATTCCGTTCTACTGGTATATGCTCGAATATTTTAATTTAAGAAATCAAATGTTCTAATATAATAAGAAGAAAAAAAGTCCCACACGCTACGAAGTAATTTGAAAATTTCCTTTTTTTTAATACAGGCATCAGGGAACAGGGAAAGAACAGTTTTCCTTTCCATCCCATTACTTTTCTTCTATAATACGAACCAGACGCGATGAAAAAAAAAGTATATTGTGATTCGGCCAGCAGAGAATAGTCTGTTATATCTTTTGATCACTTGAATTACTTTGATCCGTCAATTGAAAAGATAATAATCCATACTCTATCAAATTCATAATACACTTATTGTAAAAGTAACCAGCCATGTTACAAATTGATATTTTTCCAAGTAAAGATCGGCTTATTCACTACAAGTTTTCGGAATTTATACAGTGTATTCCAGGAGACCGAATCGAAACTTTGAGAGCTGATGGAGGGGTTAAAAATAATCCTAGTATGTGATCTATTTCGGCATGAATTTATTAAAAAAAATTATTATTTGTTATTAAATAATTTAATGTAATTATGTTTAATTCAAGAACAATGTAGTTAGTTATTATTTTATAGTTGTGGAATAGTAAATAGACACGCAAGGTCATGAACATGAGGAAAGATCACGTAAAAAGGGTATTTGACCTAGAGAAGTATGAATATATGCTGATGAAGTATACAAGTCGGCATTCAGTTGTATAATAGATATATTCAGTTACATTCAGTTAAATTCATATGTATCTCTTGTCATAATTAGTGTAATTAGATAAGTTATCCCATGGAACATCATCCCAGTTTTCATACTCTTATTTGAGCCGCCCCCAAATGACCTGGACCTCCCTAATTCATGAAGACCTAGCATACTATAAATGGCCACCCTGCCATACAATACAGGCTCCAACTAAAATGGACCTCAAAATGGTACGAACGAACGCAACTTGCTTCAATAAAATATTGATAATAAAAAGATAAGGGCTAGGTTAGTTTTGTGGTGAGTGGGACACTGCGACTGGCAAGCGTCCATTGTGACTCACACCTATTCAGATCTCACCAAACAAATTCAGCTTCTTAACAACGCCGATAAGTTTATTTGGTGAATGATATTTCAGGTCCAAGGTCAAGAGAGAGACCCTGCCAAACATCAGATACCTGATTCGAGCCGCGGAAAAAGATAGAGAGAGGTACAGTTAAAATGTGAAAGTTGTTTGGAAGCAACCCCGTGTAATCCGCATTTTTCAATCTGAAGATTATCATGCCGTGCCAGCTTTAGCAGCCCGCTGCTATCTAATGCACCGGAGAAGTCCATAAGCCGATTTTCACTTTAAATTGAGTATGTATCAAAGAAAGTTCTATTTCAATTTAGAGGATATTAGATCTTGGACATCGATGTCCAATGAATGTATATCTAAACCCTAGTGAAGTAATCTATAGTGTGGTAATTGCAGGGTCGTGTGATAAAAAAGTTGGGTTTAGTCTCCAAGGAATTGGTGCAAACTAGAAGCTACTTACAGCCTGTAAAATCAACTTGACTGTAACACACATGGTGCAATCTGTAGGTTAGTTGAAAGCACTTAGCTCTCACCGTGTAACGTCGAAATTGGTTTTAGACTGCCAAAAAAGACTCTCCTCAATAGGAGAACTCAATAAAGTATTGCTGATCTGGTTCCCTGGCCATTCTAGCATGGAAGGAAACGAGAAGGCAGACTCTCTTGCAAGGAAGGGAGCTGCACGTGCTTCTATCGGACCAGAACCTACAATTGGCTTCTCAATAAGTTTTACCAAACAAACGCTAAATAACTGGACAGCAAGAAGAGCTTTAGACTTCTTGCATAACGTACCATGATTGTTTCTTTCAAAGGCTTCTATACATCCTTCAAAAAATGTCTCTAAGCAAATCTTAGACTACAGCAGGCATGTCATCTGAATCATCATAGCTGAAACTTGGACTGAAACTTGCCGTCTTTGTTTGGAATATTATGAAACAGCAGAGCATATAATTTGTGCCTGCCCCGCCGCGGCTCGAATCAGGTATCTGATGTTTGGCAGGGTCTCTCTCTCTCGCCCTCGGACCTGAAATATCATTCACCAAATAAACTTATCGGCTAAATTTGTTTGGTGAGATCTGAATAGGTGTGAGTCACAATAGACGCTTGCCAGTCGCAGTGGAGGGCCTTATAGACCCACTCATTACAAACCTAACCTAACCTAGTTGGAGAACAGGATTATTATATAGATTGGAAAGACATCCAACTGAACAATAAAAGGAAGTAGTGAGAAAATGGTGATACAGTTTGCAGATTGGGTTTCGGGATTAGACTAAGAAAACAATCAAAAAGGATTTGTATAGTGATTGAGATACAGTTGGGTTTATATTGATTCCAACACATGATAGGTACCTCACAATTATCAGGGATGTACTAGGTCTACCCATAACTTAAAACTGTAAGAAAAAACACAAAACTGACGTAAACACAGCACATTGAACAGAAGCACAAATAAGTGATTCATCATCTATTTTTTTAACTCCAAGAGCTCATCCATATCTCAAATGTGGTTTCATGAAATCCAAACCAATGGTTCAATAAAACTCCAAGTCCAAACCACAATCAATTTTATTATAGTTCCCAAAGGACGCTTATGATGCTACTAGTTTCGGTACATTATTACCATAATCAGGCTACAATAGAAAGAAATGGTACACTTAATATACTGTGACCCATCTTGTTTGGAAGCACTCTTGTAAAATCCGCATTTCTCAACCGATTTTGTTTTAATTTTTTTTGTTAGTTTCAGTATCAAAAACAGTATTTTGGCAAAAGTTTTCATAGCTTAATTACTATTTTTAAGGCCCTCTATGATACTTTTTCTTTGCCAAAAAAGAAAAAGTACATTAAGCAATTTTTTTCTCAAATATGACTGTACCACTACCAAAATTTTATGCAACATTTTTTATTAACGACAAAGTTATTACAACATGAATTTGGAAAGAGTGGTATTCTCATTATTTTTTACGTAGAATGTAGACAAATTTTGAAAATTACAACATGGTAAACAAAAACAAGGACTCAAAAATATTGCACAGCAAAAATTCGAAGCCGATAACTTAACCCGTTCTGGAGTTACAGCTTCTGAAAGTAATGTAAAATTGTGCTTAATAACTTCATTTATTAACAAAATGAAATCAACGAGTCGCAAGTAGGCTTTGGTTTTGAAATTTTATTCATGTCAGTCAGTAACATTTATGAAATAGTAAGTACTAGATGTTTCAAATATTCATCTATTTAACTATACAGGACTAAGTTGAGATTGTACTTTTTTGTGGTTACAATGACAGAAGCGACCGAGAAGTAATAGAAACAGTTAATCGGAGACATCCAGATCGCCGTATTTGCTGCTTTGTAGTGCACAAAATTTAAAAAGTATTTATTTAGACTGGAGCAGTGACCAAACGTATTTAAAAAAAATTGCTGGCAAGAAATTTTAATGACCGTATTGTCATAGAGTACTTTGCCAACAATCCAAATTATTTAGCACAATTTTACATTACTTTCAGAAGCTATCACTCCAGAACGGGTTAAATTATCGGCTTCGAATTTTCACTGTGCAATATGTTTGAGTCTTAGTTTTTGTTTACCATGTTGCCATTTCAAAAATTTGTCTACATTCTAAGTAAAAATTAATGAAAATACCACTTTTTCCAAATTCATGTTGTAATAACTTTGTCGTTAATGAAAATTTTTTTATAAAAAAAACTTGAGAAGTGTCAAGGGACACCCGGATGGAACGAAGTTCCTTTCGATTAATTAGTGAAGGAATTGTACATATACATACACACACCGAAACATTTATATATATATACATATATATATATATATATATATATATATATATATATATATATATGTACTCTGTCTGTCTATTCATTCATACACGTCATAGATGCGCGGGACTTTGTAAACACAACAACAGAGTGTATATATATATATACTCTCCCGACTTCGTAAACACAACAGCGTATAGGTTAGAACACGCACGGCTTGCTAAATACATACGTTCTGAAATTGTAATATTAAAATATGATTTGTTTTTGAATTTATTAAAATTATAACGCGTACACTTGCTAAACACACAAAATGTGGAGATTATAATGCGTATGACTTGGTTAGCACAATAATAAAGAGAGGTTATAGTGCGTACTTGCTAAAAATACAAAAGCATTTATTATTATTATCTGTATATAATCTCTACTTACCTAACTCCATCAGCAATATCCGGTACTTGTGCAGAAACACTGTCAGGATTCATTATTATTATTTTTTATTATTTATTATTTACAAAAAACCTGTATACACTCAACAAAAATAATCGTCGCGACACCACACTGTTCAATGCGAAATAGAAATGAAAATATCTGGCTTGCTTTCTATAAGAGAGAAAGATACATACAGAGAAACATGTGACGCCGCACAGCTTACAATAGCTTCCTATATAAAAAAGTGTCGTGACAAAACTTTTCGTAAGAATTTTATCCGTCTAGCCCCCTTTCACAACGCGTGATAAGGAACTTCGTTCCAAAAATATTGCTAGTTCACATTTGTGATGATTCTGAATCCAGTGGTATATTTATATATAAGAAAAAAAATGCCTAATGTACTTATATCTTTTTTGGCAAAAAAAATTAACATAGGGGGCCTTGAAAATAGTAATTAGGCTTTGAAAATTTGTGCCAAAATACTGCTTCAAATACTGAATCTAACAAAACAAATTAAATTATAATTGGTTGAGAAATGCAGATTTTACAGGGGTGCTTCCAAACAAAATGGGTCACACTGTATAATTAGATGGTATCAGCTCCCATGTAATATTGGAGGAAATAGACAAAGCAGAAAAAAGAGAAGGTCTGACCATTGGAAAGATCTACTAGGTTTGAAACAATCAAAGAACTGCTGGGCGCCTACAAACTATTGAGATCCAATGAATGCATAGGTCAAAGTAAAACTACACTGCGCAGTTTTAGCTGTAATCCTAACAGGGCATTGTTGCCTGAATGAACACCAGAAAAAGCTCAAAATAGTGGAGGAAGAAGATTGTAGATTCTGTGGCACGGAAGAGGAAACCTCCATCCATATATTTGTGAATTACACAGCGATTTAGAATCTTAAAGCACAAGACCTAGGAGTTTATTGGATAGAAGAAGGTTGTTTACCAAGGTTTAAGCCTGCAGATATCATGACATTCTCCCGAGACTGGAGGAACTAATATTTTTTGGGACTTTGCTCAGGAACTAAGTAGTGAGGAGCAATATATATTTTAGGTATAAGTGAATGTTACCCCAATATACAAACATACATGGGACATTTTAAAAGCATATAATTTAATGACTCCAAGTAATGTGCAATTTTCTTTGCAGATATTTGCAAACAATTTTATTTTCACCGAAAAGAAGGTATATAGGTATAGTTTGTTGAAAGTTTTTGACCATATAATTTTGTAGATAGGGCTTTTGAGGTATGGGAAATCATGAAATAATATATGTTTTGGTGTATTTTGTATAGGTGACCTCATGAGTACTATCAATATTTTTATCCCCTCTACCATCTCCCAGATTTTGATACAAATTTCCCTGTATATGCTTAAGAGGCAAAACCAAAGGATATGTTTTCATTTAAGATTCTGTATATTAATTAATTTAAGCTTGAATAAGTGAATAAAACGGTCTGGAGGGTGAAATAATATTAATCAATATTTCTACCGCAATTCTACCAAAAACTTTTCCATTTGCAGAGCTGACTGCTTCCTAGAGAAACCGGAAAAACCAAATATACGCTTGTGTCCCCAAGGACCATTTTAAATATACATGCTTTTTCTCGGCAAGTAGCTTAAACCATCTGAACAGTTTCAAGTATGGACCGGATCACACGATTTTTACAGATTTTTACAGACCTTGTGATATGGCTGATATTTTGGTGGTATATATTTTACCGTGAAAGACCGAAATCTGGTGAATGTTACAACGTTTACAACGTTTTTTGACGTATGTCCGAAATATTGTTGAAATTTTATTATTTCTAACTTACACCGGTGATTGTCGACATTAAGGATGGTGTATGTTGAAAAGAATTTTTTTTTCAAACAAAAAAATCCATAGGTCTTTATCTATTGACATAATATGGGAAAAGGACTTTGTTGAGCTCAAAACAAACAGTAAAACATAAAAATATAAAATGAAATATAAAAAATAAGAACAATATCTTATTTTTTGCAACAACTTAAGCTACCGTGGCACTTCGAGTTGCACAAAAGTTCCTTGCTTTTACAGCTGCATTTAGTCGTGGAACACTTCCTTTTGCAGTTACAACGTGTATAGCCTTGCCCTCCACTTTTTGAATTAGCAGAAGCTGCTTCTTTTAGCGACATTTCTTTTGTTGAAACTTCGTCCATGGAAAGTAAGTTTTCTTCACAAATTACGAACTGATTTCGGGTGAAAAACTGCTTCAAGGTACCATTTTTGTCAGCTAAGCTATAAAAGTCTGAATCCTCTATCTCAACAACAACCGCTAACACATTTCGAGGGTCTGTACGACCACGGTCGACATCAGGAACTTGAATTCTCACGGTACCACCAATTTGGGCAGGAGGAAACTGTTTTTTTTAGGTTCGCAACATTTTTGTTGCTTGAAGTAGAAAATTATCTTTTGCAGCTACTCTTTTCAAAGAAATTAGCTCGTGTTGTTCAGTCAGTGCTTGAGATGAAGATGTGTTAGGTGGCGGATCAGTCAGTGCTTGAGATGAAGATATGCTAAGTGGCGGATCAGTCAGTGCTTGAGATGAAGACGTGTCAGGTTGAGGGTTAGTCAGTGCTTGAGATAAAGACGTGCCAGGTTGCGGATCAGCTCCAATGGTATTTTCATTATCCATGTCTGTTTCAACATAAGCTTCTAGCTGTTCTTCGGTCTCAATGTTTGAAATTTGCCCGCGAGGGAGTGATGACGATGCTATACCCCTTTTTGGTTTAACGCCAAACAGGGCTTCATAAGGACTCTGGCGTATTCCTTCGTGATAATTGAGCAAACGGCAAACCTTCTGACCACTTGTTTGAATCATTGTCTTGCATCCAAGCAGTTAATATATTTTGTATGTCCTGATTGGCTTTTTCAACTGAGTCTTGTGTTTGACTGTGACGAGGCTTTCCGTGCTCTATTTTAACATCTTTCCACATAGCGCATAGTTCAGATATGACTCGATTACTGAACTTTCTGCCATTATCCGAATGCAATATAGCGGGAGCACCAAATGGTAAGAAAAATTTGGAGAAGGTGATATGCTACTTCTTCCGATCTCTTGCTTTTTAAAGGTCGTAACTGGACAAATTTGGTTAAATGATCTTGATATACCATTATGAACTTGTAATCGCCATCCCTGTGTGATTGCAAGTCTATCAAGTCGACTTGACATCTAGAGTTCAATTCGGAACTGAGCATTGGTTTCACAACAATACCTTTTTTAGGCGCACTATGTTTCATTTGACATTGTTTACACAAATTTGAACACAACATTACAACTTCATAAGTAATATTTTTGTATCTAACTTGCAATTCTTTAAGCATTCGTGTTCTTCCTCCATGGCCTGTTCTTATGTGAGTTTCAGAAAGTATTGTAAACAACTCATCATTAGTGACATAATACTGGATATTTGTTTCTCCTGGTTTTAATGGCACAATTAACTTTTCTTCATCACTAACTTTTTAAATGTCAAAACGTTTTAAATGTCTGTAGTCCAAAGGTGTACTACACTTACTTTCAGCAGAAATTACTTCAGAAACGATTTTAGAGTACTTTTCTTGTGAAAAATAAAAACAATTGTCTTCTCGTTTACTTCCAATAGAGGAGTTCAGTCTAAGGTCAGTGTGGCCAACAAAAAGTGGTTTTTCTGAC
>CAJUYG010003278.1:7271-22552 GCA_910591675.1 Galerucella calmariensis
TAGTAACGAAGTTAGGTGTTAGTGCCTTTTTGACAGCATTATTGCGCTACTTTCAACCATCCCCGGTATATCTATACTCTCGATTACGTAGATTACCTCCGCACCGCCCCCCGCGTTCACATTGCAGCACCAATACCATTCTTCGCTAATAATATGCATGAGAGCTTATGGCAGCATGTGTTGAATGCCTTGCTATAGACGCGAAGGTTGTGGGATCGAATCTCACTGAAGTTTTTTTCAGATTTTTAAATATACAACAGGACTAAAAATGGCTGCCTTAAATTAAAACGCGCGCGCCGCTCTCTCTCTCTCTTACACATTGTCTCGCTGCTCTCTCTCTAACACACGGTTTTCCCTATACTTCGGGTTGAACATACATATAACATCTACTTGTAGACTATCCCCATACTTAGGTCTGGCAAAGACTAGAATCTCTAAGCTAACGTAACCTAATCTAAGCAATTCACCAGACTCTAAATCACAAACTGAAATTTATTTTCTCTTCCACATGCTTGAATACTCGAAATATCCTATTTTTTCAAAAATATACTAATCTTGTAATTTATCTATCGGGGCGCAAATTGGTCGACCTCAGGTAAAAGGGTAGTGTTCCCTTTAGGAGGGAAATTATAGAAGCGCAAAACAGCCGACACCGATTATTTTAGAACTAAAATATTTGGCTGGTGAAATAATATTTGGTCATACCATCTAAGTGTACAATAATCTTTTATTATTAAATCCTTAAGATTAGATACCGAATAAATGAAATATTGTGGAATATACTTTACATAAAATATCATTATGATGAACGCAAAAATTCCTATTATGCATTAGGGGTTGCTGCAGGCACGTGAAATGATGTACAGGGTGATTTATTAGTGTATTAAAGCTCAGTAGGTCTGTTATCATATGAGATACCAAAAAAAAATTTTAATAAAATTGTAGGTAGCTCGAAGTAGAACCAAAATAATGTGATGCTTTTTGGCCGAAATATTAAGTTATTAATTATTTAATATTAAAAGACATAAATTCCCTTGAAGCTAATTTCAATAAATCATGAATTGTTTCATAAATAAGAAATAGAAAGGTTACACGTACGAAGTCAAGTTCAGAGCGTGGAATAAACATAAACAGCATTATTTATATTTACTAACGGTGAACTTGACTCGTCGTATAAATATGTTAACGATAGTGTCTTGAGATTCATTCAATTCTAATTATCATTCTAAATATAATCTAATTATTATTCTAGTAATAAGTGGGTTAATGTATACTAGTAAAGTAAGGTAATGAAGAGAACATGTCCCGGTGATTCCAGTAGTTGTTTTATTCCTGTGAGATGAGACACCAAGTGACCAGCAACACCACCTATTCAGAGGCCCTTCCACATTTATAATTCACCAAGTATCCATAGTAGGATACATACATTACATGGCGGCCCTGCAAACAATTGGAATTCTGTGAAACATGGGTGGTAAATTAACGAAGCAAGAGGTCCAGGAAAATGGTGTGGTAAACAGCAATTTCATAGTCCAGGAAGAGAAAATGGAAGAAGATCTGGAGGTGAAGACTCTCATCTACATCATTGTGGTTGTTTTGGTGCTACAATTCATATGGTCCGTATACAAAACATACAGAAGACGAATGAAGAGGGAGATGAGAAGAAATCTACAGCAAAGCACGCTGAATCTTTAAGATGGTGAGAATTTTTTTTGTAAACTTTAAGGATATGTTCTGTTTTGTTGTTGTTGTGTTAGTATTTGATATATTTTTTTTTAAATTTTCTTTCATTGATAATGAATCATTTAATTTTAAATGTCCTCGAGTGATGGAAATGCAGTAACGTGGGATGAATTTGAGATTAGATTGAATTTATTTCTAGAAGATATACGTAAGAATAGTAAGCGAGTGTTAAAAAAGGAGGTTCCTAAAAGTTCAGAAAGTCATATAGATATAATAAATAAGTTGTGTGATTCATTTAATAATTTCTCTAGGTTAATAAATAAGAATTGGTATAAGTTAGATGAGGATCAGCAGAATACATGTATTTTATATTTTGACAAAATCAGAGATGAGGTAGAGAAAGCATTTCAAGTGTTAGATTGTCGGTATAAAGTTCCGTCTCAATTGATTACGCGTAATAATTTAAATAATAAAGAAGTATTAGAAGCAACAAGCAAAGATACAATGGCATTAAGTATGAATGATTTTTTCAATTTAGCTGGTAAGATATTACCAAACGAGTTTAATGGAGATACAAGCAAACTACAGTCTTTTGTAGATGCGGTTAGCTTACTTCAAGTATACGCAGCAGAGCATGAGAGAAATGCTGTGTTATTCGTGAAAACAAGACTGACTGGAAAAGCCAGGGTTTTGATTACTACTAAGAATTCTCTGAGAGAGATAGTCGATACACTTAAGAAAGAGGAGACAGCACTAGTTTGGTAAGTGCTAAACTAAGTAAACTAAGGCAAAATAATAAAGATCTCATCGGATATGCTTCCGAAATGGAGAAACTGACCGAAGTTTACAAGCCGCGTATTTGGCAGAAGGCAACGAAGTATACTACAGAAGCAGCAGTAAAATCATTGTTAGACAACGCAGCTTCAGAACGGATAAAAACCGTTATAGCAGCTGGAAATTTTACGACACCACAAGAGGTGATGACTAATCTGGTTTCCATCAATGTGGGAAACAATCAGTCAACAAAGAGTGTTCTGCATTATAAGACAGATAGGAATAAGTTTTTGTCGGGAAATAGGTATTTTCCTCAGCGAAGACACTCTTATGCTAATCATAATGGACGAAATAATTTTCATAGGAAAAGTAACTACAATAATAATAGGAGATTTCAGGAGAATCAAGGAGAAAGGAGATTCAAGGGGTATAAAGGTAGTTCAAAGGAGTATAGGGAAAGACCTAACAATAGGTTCAACAATAATTATAGGAATGTAAGAATGTGTGAAAGTGAAGAAAGGAGAGATGAAGACGAACAAAAAGAATTGGAGTTTTGAAAAAGAAAGGTGAAAAATCCAAAATTTTAAACAACTTACTTAACAATAATCGTTATATTTATAACTTTGATTTAACTCTTTCAAACTTTGTGCAAATTGAAACTGACATATCGGATAATATAGATACTTTTATATTAGATACAGGTGCAGATATATCGTTATTAAAAATTTCAGATAATTTTCCACATCACTTAATAAAAACAACACAAATCTTAAACATTAAAGGAATAACTCAGGGAGAAATTAAAACTTTGGGTACAATAGAAACTTTTCTTTTTATTAAGGGTGTAGCATTTAGACATTGTTTTCATGTAGTGAAAGAGGAATTTCCTATACCTACGAATGGAATTCTAGGTAGGGATTTCATAAGAAATTATAATTGTATTTTAGATTATTCAGAATTAAAATTATACATAGATTGCAAATCTAGGAATACAGTAACATTACATTTTTGATAATCCTGAATATGATATGATACTATAGCAATACCGCCTAGTTTATCGGTTGGTAGAAAGTTTCAAAAACTTAAGACAGGATAAAGTTGTCGAGCAACAAGAATTATTACCAGGAATATTTATAGCAAGATCTATTATATCAAAAACCAATCCTTATGTCAGAATTTTAAATACAAATTATGGAAGCAAGTCGATAAATACAAACAATATTAAAATATTGGATTTAAATTTATTTCATGTATACGCTGTGACGAATGAATGTAAGAATAGGATGGGAGAATTAAGAAAAACATTGAATTTAGAGGTACTAGAATACGTCAGGGATAAGCTAATAAGTCTTTGTGAGAATTTTTCAGATATTTTTGCTTTAAAAAATGAGATTTTAACGCATAATAATTTTTATGAGCAAAAGCTATTGGTAAAAGATGATACTCCATTATATATTAAAAATTATCGCCACACTCTCAATCTTCAGAACTTAATGATCAGGTCCAAAAGTTATTAGATCAAGGTATAATTGAATCTTCAATCTCAGATTATAACAGTCCAGTTTTACTTGTTCCCAAAAAGGCAATCAATGGAGAGAAGTTTTGGAGACTTCGTATAGATTTCAGGCAATTAAACAAGAAAATAGTCACAGATAAATTTCCATTACCTAGATCAGATTCGATCTTAGATCAGTTAGGGAGGTCGGAATGGTTTTCAGTCATAGATCTTATGTCAGGTTTTCATCAAATTCCCTTAGAACAGTATTCAAGAAAATATACATCTTTTAGCACAGAAAAAGGTTCTTTTCAGTATACAAGATTACCATTTGGTTTAAATATAAGTCCAAATAGTTTTTCAAGGATGATGTCCATAGATTTTTCAGGATTAACTCCAGAAAAAGCATTTCTTTATATGGATGATATAGTTGTAATAGGGATGTCAGAAAATCATCATTTTAGTAATCTCGAAAGGGTGTTTAACACATGTCGGAAATTCAACCTTAAATTAAATCCACAAAAATGTCAATTCTTCAGGCGAGAAGTAACGTATTTAGGACACAATTTGTCTAGTGAAGGGGTTTTACCCGACAAGGCAAAATATTCAGTCATTGAGCAATATCCAGTGCCCAAAAATTCAGAAGAATTGAAAAGGTTCGTAGCATTCTGTAACTATTACAGACGTTTCATTCCAAATTCCGCTGAAATATGCATACCTCTCAATAAATTATCTAGGAAAAATGTAAAATTCGAGTGGTCAGAAGACTGCGAAAAATCATTCCAAATACTAAAATCGGCATTAATTCAGCCGCCTATTCTGAAATATCCAGATTTCAATAAAAAATTTATATTGACAACAGATGCCTCAAATATTGCGTGTTCTGCAATACTTAGCCAGGAATACGAAGGTATAGCTTATGCATCGCGAAGTTTTAAGAAAAGCGAATTAAATAAACCTATAATCATGAAAGAACTGTTAGCTATCCATTGGGGATTTAATCATTTTAAGTGTTATTTATATGGCTCTCCACATTTTATTGTGAAAACGGATCATAAGCCGTTAACACATCTTTTTTCGATGACAGAACCAACTTCGAAACTTACAAGAATAAGACTAGACTCAGAAGAATACAACTTCGAAATACAGTACTTGAAAGGAAATTCAAATTATGCGGACAGCATTTCAAGGATATCCGTAAATGAATTAAAAGACTTGTACATTGACAATGCTCACGTTTTGGCAATAACGAGGTCAAAAACTCGTCAGAATAAAGCTCAGCCTACAGGAGAAGATAAAATAGTTTCCACAGAAATAAAGAAAGATATTCGCAAGCCAGCAGTATATAAAGTACTGAATAATTTAGAGGCGCATAAATTACCAATTCTGCAATTTGAAAATAACCGTGTTTCGTTAAGGATGAACATACGGATCAAAAACAGGATGAAATTTAGCCAAGCCTTATTTAATACCGATATAATTAACTTTGATTTTGGTCAAACGTTAATTCAGCTTGATAAGCTAGCGGTAAAAAATGGAATAAAAAGGATGAAAATTTATATGAATGATATTATTTTCACACAGTGCACTATAAAAGAGTTTATGGAAAAAGGAAGCAATACGTTAAAAAACGTACAAATATGTATTTGCGATATACCTAAGATGGTGGAAGAAGAAAAAGAAAAGCAACAGATTTTAGAAACTTATCATAATGATCCTTTATTTGGAGGTCACGTAGGAAATAACAGGCTAGTGAAAAAATTAAAAGCGAATTTTAGATGGAAAAACATGGAAAAAGATGTAAGAAAATATATTAAGCAATGTCACAAGTGTCAAGTCAATAAGGCAAAGAATAATCACAAAGAAGAAATTGTATTAACGGATACAGCAGCAAAACCATGGGATATAACATATATAGATACGGTCGGTCCTTTTCCACAAAGTGAAAATGGTAACCGTTATTGCATCACAATGTTATGTGAATTAACGAAATATGCAGTAATAATTCCAGTTAAAAACAAAGAAGCGAACACGATAGCTCGTGGAATTTTTGAAAATTTCATACCAAATTACGGTCTAATGAAACAGATTAGGACAGAATATGAGAATGAAATATTCAATGCTTCAACTAAAATGTTAAATATTAGTCATAATTATTCAACAGCATATCATCATCAATCTATAGGAGGTTGTGAGAAATTACATAGAACGCCTAATGAGTACGTGAGACATTTTATAAATGAAAGTAAGGATGACTGGGATGAATGGTGCAAATTATTTGCTTATTGTTATAATTCGACTCCAAGCTCTTATCATGGTTATACGCCATTTGAACTATTGTTTGGTAGACGTGCTAACTTACCCGAGAATCTCACGAACGACATTGAGCCATGCTATAATATTGATGAATATCAGAATGAAGTAAAATATAAACTGCAGGTAGGTCATAAGAGAGCAGAGAAATATTTAACCAAATATAAACTGAGTAGACAAAGTCAAAATAGTAAGGTAGCTAATCCAGTTGATTTTAAAATAGGGGATTCAGTTTTAGTAAAGAGGGAAAATAGAACCAAATTCGAATCTCAATATATAGGTCCATTTACAGTCACAGAGGTGAGTGAGGTTAACTGTAAAGTCAAATTAGAATCAGGTGTGATAAAAGAAATACACAAAAACAGAATCCATCCTTATTGTAAAATGACTTAAAAATTGTAAAGGTAGAAAGTGCAGGTGTGCTTACAAACAATTATGAATAGTGTAATAACAAACACCATAAACAAGTAGTGATAGTAAATAAAAACATTAAGTGAACATAAACAAACACGACAAGTTATCGTAAACAATTTTAAAGACAATGGACATACATTAGTTTATAAATATATGTTACCATAGGTTAATGATATTATTTAATAATCATCTATCATCTATTCTTAGGATATTTGTAAATTTATTTCAATAGGGGGAAAGGAAGCTCAACGGAACTTACTCTTTTTGTAAAAGGGGAAGGTGTGATGCCTTTTGGCTGAAATATTAAGTTATTAATTATTTAATATTAAAAGACATAAATTCCCTTGAAGCTAATTCCAATAAATCATGAATTGTTTTATAAATAAGAAATAGAAAGGTTACACGTACGAAGTCAAGTTCAGAGCGTGAAATAAACATAAACAGCATTATTTATATTTACCAACGGTGAACTTGACTCGTCGTATGAATATGTTAACGATAGTGTTTTAAGATTCATTCGATTCTAATTATCATTCTAAATATAATCTAATTATTATTCTAGTAATAAGTGGGTTAATGTATACTAGTAAAGTAAGGTAATAAAGAGAACATGTCCCAGTGATTCCAGTAGTTGTTTTATTCCTGTAAGATGACACACCGAGTGACCAGCAACACCACCTATCCAGAGGCCCTTCCACGTTTATAATTCACCAAGTATCCATAGTAGGATACATACATTACAATCATATGAAACACGGTATTTATATAGTTTACTTTGTAACAACTCCGCTTCACTCCTCCAATATAAGGTTCTATTTGGAAATGTATCAACTAATTAACACAATTATAAAGAATTTCTTCGTAAGTTTTATACTGTAGAATTTGTGAATAACAATAATTATTATTAATCTGAATAACTTGGTTAGGTACTCATTTTATTTTCGTAACTAAAAATTGATATTTTTCCTACTAGCGTGCGGAAAATTCCACTTTTCCGCACTCATCTTAGTGCGGAAAGAGTCACTTTTCCGCACTAGTGCGGAAAAGTAAATTGGTCAAGCTTTTGGGGAGTATACTGCCATTTAAATATTTAAAATATATATTTGTATGATTGTAGTTCACCAAATGACTGAAAAATTTATAAATTTATTATAATTCTGCTATAATTTTCAATAAAAAAAAAACTTATTTTTCAACCTTTTTTTAATGGCCCTGGTATAAGCCATCAAATGAATGTGAAATAATAATAATTAATTTGTTGATATGTATTCAATAATAAATGTTTCTTTATGTTAACTTTTGGGCTTATTTTCGCATGCTAGTAGAAAAAATAGAGTACCTAACACGTGCGTAAAGTGACTTATCCACACGCTATTGCAGATGGCCGAACGAAGCTTCAGCGAGTTCGGCCAGCTTCCGCACTAGTTAGGTAAACTACTATTTTCTATGTTTTTGTTTTATCGTATCAAAAGATCTTAATTATTGTAATAATAAACAAAACTTACCGGATAATGTTGATACATTGGATATTTCACCCAAGAACATCATTAAAAACATAACAATTAAGTTGTTTGGAACCATTTTTATATTTATTTTTAGAAAGACAATTTACATGATAATCACTCGATTAATTCAAAAATACTGTTGATGACACACGCTAGGCGGCGTGACAAAGCCAACGTTTGATTGAAGAGTGAAACAAATCAGCTTCCGTATAAGCCATTTGATATTAAAGTGGTTTTATTTTGTAAAACTTTTGCGCAACCTTAGAGGTGATGCTATAGTCCTTCCTTCACTGCATCTACCTGTATGAAGTATCCATGAACATTGACACTAGAATAGATTAGATTAGAATTGGAGTGGCACTTTGTACTATCCCACTGCGACCTTTGCAGATCTATTGTGGTCCTCCTTGTATTCAGAGCTCGATATTTAGCTTTATTCTTCTTATTAGACTTATTAGCCCGGATACCGTAGCTCTCTGCCATCGGTCTTTCTTCTCCGAATAAGTGAAACCGCACCCTTGCTAGGCCTTCTCACTCACAGAGTATGTGCTCCGCGGTTTCGTCCTCTTCCTCTATCATGACTTCCGTTGCTCCCTGCTTGGCTAATTCATCGGCCTTCTCATTGTCTTTTATTCCTTGGTTACTGGTACCCAGGCTAGAGGGTCACTCTATTATGACTACCTAGTCTGTTGAGGGCCTTGCGACACTCCCACACCAGATTTGATGTTATCCGATATGAGCGTATCGCCTTTAGTGCTGCTTGGCTGTCGAAGTAGATGACGATTCTTTGGCTATCCATCTCCCCTCTCATCAACTCTCCTGCACAGCATTGCACCGCCATTACCTCTGCCTGAAAGAAAGTAGCTTGTTTCCTTAGGCTTTGAGAGATCGTGTTCTTCTCTTGTTCCCCATACATTCCGGCTCCTACTATTGAGTCTGTTTTAGAGCCATCAGTGTACCAGTTGAGATTCGCTGTTGTAGGAGGCCCTGCTTCCCAGTACTTTCTCCCTGGAATGTAAACTGTATATTTGTTTTTAAGACTATTTTGTGGGGCAATCTGATTCATTGGCATTCCCAGTATTGGATCTGCCTGTAATAATCTGTGACCAATAGATCTTGCATTTAGTATTACCTCCAGAGCCGCAAATAACTCCATTTTCATGGCCCCTGTGATACTTATTGAGGCTTGTCTTTGAATACCACTTAGCTGCCTCTGCGCTCTAATGTGCAGTGTCCTGGGCCACCAGACAACTGATCTATAGGTTATTATTGGTCTCACAACCTGTGTATATAAACATTGGGTCATGTTGGGATTCAATCCTCAATTATTTCCACACATTTCCCTGCACCTTCCAAGAGCGATTCTGGCCTTGTGTGTGGTTTTTTCGATGTGAGAACTCCATTCTGGTCAAAGATAAACCTTATTTTTCTATATCGAATCCGTTCTCTACATACGATGAATATCGCCCTAGAGAAAAAATAATTAGATTATTCCAAAGTAGGTCGACTCCGTTTAACATGAGAAGAAGACACGTGAAGTTTGCCAACTGTCTTGCGCAGAAATCAAAATCGCCAATCATTAATTGAAAGTATAAACATTTTAACGATACCAAGTATTGAATGTGAAACTATCTTGGTATTGAATTGATTTACCTTTAATTTCATCCTGTTCCTAACAGATTCTTAAAAAACAGATGGAAAATAAACAATCAAGACCTCCTCTAAGAGATTCAAAAGATACCATCACTTAGGAGACATTCATTTGGCAATTTTGATCTAATCTCAGTCCCCTTTCTTCCCGGCTTCAACTGTTAATTGTAATATTAAAGCTAAAATGTTGGAATTCTGAGAATTTACCTATAAGCTACAGAATCAGTAAGATGAAGGATCTGTAACTTGAACCTTCACAGATTTGTAAAATTTGCTATTCTGGAACCAAATCTGTAAGAGTCATAGTCACAGATCTTTACCTTATAGGTTTCAGCTTCACTTCTGTTTATAATGTCAAAATTCTAACCTCAAAACCATTAAAAGTATTCAACAGTTTAGATCCCAATCATTTAATAAAAAAGTGGGAAGAGTTAGTGGCGCAATTATTTAAATTAAAACTAGAAACTTTACAACTTTTTAACTAATAATCCACGAAAAATGATGATATTAATAATAATAATACAAACGCTCTGTACCACACCCTGTACTGCTTACAGTGACAGATGTCTAGCCCGTAAATATTCACGAATCGGTAAGGAATCTGTAAGTAACGGGTAAGGTTAGAATCGCATTTCCTGTTGTAACTACAGATTTCGGCCTATAGATCTTACAGATGTTCTCAGAATTCCACCAAAAGAAGTCCAAAAATGTAATTTCCTTTGCAATTATTTTTTGTCACTTACGTAGACAAAATTTGAATTGTACTGAGGGAATCAAATCAGATATTTATACAAGAATACTAAAGTTGTCAGATATATTTCACAATTTTTTTTCGTCTGTAGGTAATAGTGGATGACTTTTTATATTTTTTTATTTCATGTTCATTATTTTATTATTAATTTCCGTTTGTATGAGGGTTTGTTCTTGCCTTTTGGTATTAGTTGAATTTTTTTAGTTCCATAACGTACTAGAATCTTCCAAAATAGAAAAAATATGAAATGTGGATTTGAATAAAACACACTCGCCATCTATCGGTATATACACATAGCAAGCAAATTTCTCATTATAGTTCCCATTTGAGTGTCAACGACTATTTAACAATAGATGTCACTAGAAGTATTCAATTTATCACTACAATTTTTATTTTAAATAATATTTAATTTTAATTCGGCTTTACTAAATAATAAATTATATTTTCAACATAGTATGATATTTAACAAAATAGAATGTGAATTTGGATTTAATACTGTAGATCTAGACATCGATTGGCATGAACTTTAAGCAAAAGAAAAATTTTATTTAATCGAGATTCAACGTTCAACTACCCAACAATAGTTGTCGCTAAAAAAATATTAAATTTTTATTCTACAATAAAAAATAAAATATATTCTTAGCATAAAACAGATGAATAGTGAAATGAATATTCAGTAGTAATACCCCCAGGGTCTTGATAATACCGAGATAATGTTGTCATAAAGAATGCTGAAAGCGTGTTGCTTGATAATAGCCCAAGGCTGCAGGCCGAGGGTTATTATCTTGTTCCTAGTATGAATTTCAATAACTGCGTTTTTAATAATTGTACATTAAAATAAAAATTTGTTTATTTTTAATGTTTCATAAATAAAGTTTGCATTTATATGCTTCCAAATTTCTCATTCATTAAATTGTCCTGCCGAAGGTTTGTATTGATATTGGGTAAATTTGTGTTGTTCAAATTCTAAACTGTTTCCTTTAGCAATTTGACTCGAATAACTGTCCACCTAAAAACACTCCACCTTCGGTGTCGTGTTTTTAATGATTTTTAATGACAGTTATTCTCGTCAAATTGCTAGGAAACAGTTTTTCATTGGACAACCCAAATTTACCCGATAAAATACAAACCACTTGTGCAATTATAAGTTATCATTTTTTCTTTTCTACGAAAACTTGTTTATTTGGCAAACATGAAAACAAACCGATTGATAAAATCACGAATCCGTTAGGACGAGGGATTTTATCTAAATTCGGTTTGTTTGAATGTTTTTGCCTCAAATAAACAAGTTTGAGTGATGAAGATAGAAAATTATGTGATAAAATTAGAAGAGCGAGTTGTATTTGGGAAGATAATTTTTTTCATCAATTGTGGAGTGGAATTATGTATTAAATGTTCAATATTCTCTTAGGTGATGGCACTGAATCGGTTTGTGTTCATTTTTCAATAAACTTCGAAGCACTTTTAGTTGTCAATAATGACAAATTCAAAGTAAAATTTTGACGTTTCGATGTAAACAAGGTTTTATCGATGAGGAAGCAGAATTATCAGTATAATACCGAATGATTGGCTAGAATAATGTACTGCTATTAATCAAAACCACCAAAATGTCAGATTTTGACAAGTGAAAAAAATAATCAATACAATCCTCTATCATCTATTGGCATAGACTCGAAATAAAACAAAATTTTTATTTAATTTAGGCAGCTTCAACGTTCGACTACTCAACAATAGATGTCGCAAGATGTATTGAAATAACTATTTCTGCAATCAATATTAAATTTAAATTCTCCTACAATATACGGGGTGGCTCATAATTATTGGGATTGAACTGCTGAATTTTTAAAATTCAGTATACCAATTACTTGCGAAAAAAATTCAGTTTTATTGAAAAAATTTTATAGTTCATTTATATCACATTTGACATAAAACTGACAGACTTATCTAGAACTAGAATAAATTTCTAGCTAAACTAAATACATTTCTTGATAATCGTATGTAAAACGATTAAATACATTTTTACAACTTAAATCCGAACAGAAATACAAAATTTTAAACACACAAGCATATTTCTAATACACATTAAATTTAGATACTTAGGTATATTACATTATGCGTTGCATTTAGTTTTCAGTTTTACTGGACAATATATCGGACCAGTCTTGGTTTTTTTTGTCATTCACAGAATGGTATTTTTCTTTCTTATCATCTAAAATCAAACCAAGTTTGCTGTCGGGCGCACATTTGTCTTTCAATAAACATTTTTCATTTTCTGGCATGTTCACATAGTTATCAGCTGATTTTAAGATCTCACTTGGGTTACTAACAGTAATGGTAGGTGGGCGATGATAGCTTGGATTGAACACTCCATTAGGACTGCCAGGAGATGCTTGATTATCTGCTTCCACCTCTACTGAGGGAGTCACAACTTTTTCTGTTTCTCATGTTGAAATTTTCTTCAACTGGAAAGTAAATTTGAAATCAGACCGTTTGAAAATCAATTATTGAATGAAAATATTGTGCAGCTTGTGTATTAAATTAGAGACGAGCATATAAAATTGGTGATAAACTTGATTGAACAATTTATTCATGAAGTTATCAATACTCACCATCGGTAACTCGCGGACTGGTGGTAGTATTCGGTTTCATGCTCATGTAACCATCTGCAGGAGGGGGTGATTGCATAGATACATCATTTACGTAATGAGGGCTTACAATAACATCAAAATTGGGGGGACTTGACATCGAGAGATAATCACTCTGTCCTCCTAACATTCTCGTATTCATTACAAGGTATGGATCATTGAGATCGATGTAGTACTGAAAAAATTGAAATTATAAAGTAGATATTACACTATAATAAAAAATTTCTTACATTTCTTAAGGAATCCTCGAGCAGTGTACCAACTCTTTTCGTAAGTCTTGTGAACGATGGTCTTGAATCTGGTTCAACAGACCAGCACTCCCTCATTATCTGATACCTAGAAAAAAGATATTAGATTTATGTTAATCCATTCATTTAAGTTCCAAAAAAATAACATATAGTAAAAACCAAATAAAGTTGCGTTTACGTCATCATTGCGAACATTTGCAGCGTTGTCAGATTGTTCACGAAATATGGAAATTAACAGAAAATAACTGAAGTGAACAAAAAACGTAAATGTAGAAAATTTCACAATATTATAAATGAAAACTACAAAATTATCGATAGTTTGATATTTTTCGTTTAATATAGCGTGGAGTTTTTTCATTTACGTTTTTTGTTAATTAAATTTATGAATAGATTTCACAAAGTAAGGAATTCTAGAATAAAAGTGGTAAGGTTATTACTGAATTACCGAATCTTTTAATAAATAAATATAATAAAAATACAAGCAATAAAATAGAATATGTTTAATAATGAACGTATTTTCAAAGACAAAAACTAACATTGAACAAATCAACATATTGAGAAATGAAACTTGGCAGATTCAAATTCTTGTTCATTTTCTTCATC
The DNA here is from genome assembly GCA_910591675.1 of Galerucella calmariensis. NCBI lineage: Eukaryota > Metazoa > Arthropoda > Insecta > Coleoptera > Chrysomelidae > Galerucella > Galerucella calmariensis. The sequence goes on from CAJUYG010003278.1 coordinate 21,353, forward strand.
TGATTCAACATCAGTGTCACTCTCTTCACTATTAAAATTTATAACTATCGGACTAATTTCTGGACGATCAAATATTCTTTCCCTCTCATATCATTTAAATCTCTCTTCCAGTATGTTGTATAGAATTTTTCCACATATCAGGAGTTATCATGTTATCAGGAGTTATCATGTAATTTACTAATGAAGCCACCAAGTTCTTTGCATCGGCTATTCAGCTATTTGGGCATTTTAACAATCACAGAAGAAAATGCTTTGTTGTTTAAAAAAACAGTTTTAACTATAAATATTTGTCACAAGAAAATTTTATAAAGCACGTAAATATAACCTCAAAAATCGATGACACTACACAAGTAGAAAAGTCACAAACAACGCGGCAACATGACATTATTTCTGGCAGTGACTATTTTACCGTCAATAATTGGAGGCTTCTTTATGAAAATTTTAACACAAATTTTTAAATCGAGGGACGTCCAAACCCAATAAAGCTATATTGCTTATACATTATTTTGGTACAAAAGTTTTTTTATTGATTGGGTTATCTTTAGAACCGATTAATTAACAAATTTAAGTATATGCACTTTTCGATAGAAATGTAGCCACACATGCGATAGAAATACGACCTTGGTGACGTAAACGCAACTTTATTTGGTTTTTACTATAGTATTATACAACATAACATAATGTAAAGTTATAATTATGACAACAATAATTCTACACTGAAAAAGTATTACTCACATTTCGTTAGGACAGAATTCTGGCCTTTCAAGTCTATAACCTTCCTCTACAAGTTTATTGTAGAACGTTTCATCGGCTTGCATTTCAGGATATGGAGTCCTTCCCAGAGAGAATAATTCCCACATAACTATTCCATAGGACCAGCAATCTGACTGGGTAGAAAATACTCTATCTCTAATGGACTCTATAGCCATCCATTTAACTGGTAAAGGACACTAAAACACACAGTATGCAGTTATATAAGAACCAGTGATTATATATTTATAACACTCACGTCTCCTCGTTCTCTGTAATTCTCATTTTTGTACATGCTTTTCGCCAATCCAAAATCACATATCTTGACTATATTATCTTCACTCAAGAGAATGTTTCTAGCGGCAAGATCACCATGTAGAACCTGCAATGACGGTTACCTGTGTTAAAGAAAGAAAATTATGGTTCCAATGGACTGACCTGGGACTGTTT
>CAJUYG010003279.1:0-22549 GCA_910591675.1 Galerucella calmariensis
TTAGGAACATTTTTCTTCTTGCTTATTTACATCAGTACCAAAATCTTACAATTTCATAGATGTGTTCCTAATATCTTTTTTATCACTCCAATTTCCTTCCAAAAAGCTTTCAATTTTAAACAGTGAGAGATAAAAGATTGGGAAGAAGTAGTAGGGTGTTCCAAATTGGATGGTTTTACTTACAATTACCAAAGTTACAGGTTATAAAAAAACGGTCAAGATATCATTACTTATTTTTGAAAATAAAGCCGCGATGTGCAATTTTTAGCATGGATAAAACTTATGGAAAGTAAGGTTAAGTTCGGTTCTTTATTTTCCTTCATTGGTTAGAACTAGAGGATAATTTACTCATCTTGTACAAGGGAAATAATCTGGTGTTGCTCTAGGCAATAGAATATCTCAAAAGGAATCACTTGAACTAAAACTTGACTAGTTGAATCAACAGCTTCCCAGACTAAAGCCGGCTACTCACTATTCGTTGATGCGATTCGTTAATGCGTTTCGTCGGTTCACTTCGTTAATTCGCGCTTCGAACGAAGCGACGCATTACATCCCACTCATTGTGCGTTGATTCACTTCGCTTCGATGATGCATGAAACTTCGTTCCATTGTGCGAAGTGTGATCACAAGCTTCCATTTATAAAAATGAATTCGGAAGAAGAAGACCTACTTCTGCTTGCTGCAGCTCAAGCTTATTATGAAGTCATTTTGAATTAAAAAAAAAGAGAAAAAGACTTTCTTTCTTTTTTTTAAATTCGTCGATGTTTACAGTTCCCATTTCTTCAGCAATACTTTTGAAAGCATCATGCACTTTATTTCGATTTTTTTTGTTTTTGTCGCTCGGGTTCCATAAACATGGATGCGATTGAATTTTTTGAATAAATAAAAAAACAAAATCGTCATTCCATTCCATTTTTAAGACACACCACGACTGACAACAACGAATGATTCGCGTGGAGACCGAATGGGTTAACTTCGTCGCTCCGTCGACTTCGTCGCATCGTTCAATTTTTCCTTTGATGATTCGTCCAAATACCGACATCAAGGCGAAGCGCCGCACAACGAATCGCATCGGCGAAGCGAGTCATACTCACTAACCAAAAATTCGTGAAGTACTGCGACGAAACGACGCATTAACGAATAGTAAGTAGCGGGCTTAAAATTCTTGCGGCTTTAACCGCGCTGTGTGCATAGAGTTACTACAAATAGAGGCAAAAAGCCAGCTTCGAACCCGTCAGCATATAAGAGAGAGATAGAAAGTGGGAGGTTTATGCTGTCATTCTCTAATAGTGTGTATGCTTTATATACACGAACAAAGACAGAAAAATCTTTGATCGTCTTTCTCTTTCTATCTTACTGGTGTTCAGAGAGACATTCCCACTTACAGAGTGCTCTATGGCTTGTTGCCTCTATGTAGTATCTCTATGGCTGTGTGATTTTTGGCAGGGGCAAAACTAATGGGTTGATCACCATCACTGCATTCCATGGGCGGACGATTTAATTTTAAAAGGGGTTATGTCAGGTTGGATGTGGAATAATTGGTGTGTTATAATTCAATTAATTACAGTTTCATGTAACAATTGTCATATTCAAGTAAAGCGTGTTATCGATTGATGTCAAGATAATAGTATTATACTATTATGAAGCCTTACAAATTTAAAAATCACTTTTCAAAATGTAGACCGTTCAATGGGAAAAAACTTCTCGTGCTATATGCCCCGACAGACAATTCATTACATCCCAACTTAAACGGTGTTGGTATAACTGCAAGATATATTTGTATTTGCGCCTCATCAGTATAAGGTAGATATCATCCTTCCGTCTAGTAAATCCCAGTCATTGGCAGTAAACATTTTTTTGTAACAGTTCACCGAGCAGTTCACGCCCTGAGAACAGTTTGACTTTCATAAAATTGATATTTGGTTTATTTTCCACGGTAATATTTTATAATTTTGGAATTTATTTCTAAATCAAAGAAGACGACAGACAGACACACGAAAAGTTCAAATATAATTCTGTATAACGACTCAATGGAAGTTCTGATGGGAATTTTTTTTGTTAAACGTAGAAATCAATTAAATATCGAATCATAATCGCGATAAAATTATTGATAAAAATACCTAATATCCCATACAAAAGAGTCGATTAAAAATACAATCTTTTTCATGTTATTGGATTGGACACATTCCAAAGAATAAATGTACAGAATAATCATTTCACATTTAACAATTACTCATAGATATCATTTTGACGTTCTCTGAATTGACTCGATGTTACGGTTCCATCTTTAAAGAGCTCTAGCTCCCTTAGAAAGTATGTTTGGAACAGTTGATTCACGTAAAATCGACATAGAATGACTAAGCTTTGATTTTTTTCTTCGAATAACATTTCTGGACATCCTGTATATTTTATAAATTATATAACTTAATTTTAAAAGGTGTTGCTATTTTAAGGATTTAAAGGGATTAAACCGAGGATTAAACAGAACTAAAGATGAGGATATTCTAATATACCATGAAAAAAAATTAACTCGACGTTTGCTTTATGATTCTGCTTTATGAAAAAAATGTTTACTTGATTCAATGCAAAAGGAATTGAAAAAATATGTATCCTATGATCTGCTTGTATAATATAATAATATGTTAATTAATTTTTTTAATTCAAATTAAAGTTATTTAAGTTACAATTAATCTATTTTTTTCGCAATATATGAAAATTCAACATCTGCTCTTTCAATTTTCGATTTACATTTATAATTTCGTGATGAACTAAATTTTGTTTAAAAAAGCAATATTATTAAATTAACGATTATAAATATGGAAAGTGAGGGATTCGCTTTCGTTTATAAATATTTATTTATCCTTATGTCACGACGGAAGAGCCTTTAACCTCCTGAGAACATTTATCTAAAATGAATAGATTATTTTTTTCAACTATTTCACTGAGCACTTTTACTGACACATGGTTTTTACAGTGACAAAATTTTAATTTTTTCAAGGTGCGTTTATTACCGTAGATCTGATATTTATTTAAAATATAATTGTGTAATTTCTTGTTAGAAAACGTCAGATTAGTTCAATGAGTGTTTCTGAAGAAAAGAATAGGATTCGGAACACAAATCATTGAGAAATAAAAAAGGCCATGTCAGAGAATATATCTCAAAATAGGTGTGTCCCCAAAGCTTCCCGTTTGCTTCATCTTTCGCAGTTTTTATTGATGGGATTATAGACTTAAAAGCATACTCCAGCCGAAGAAATTGTGAAAGATTATGCTTACACTACAAAAAAAAACGGAAAAGACTACGAAGAGTCAAGTATCAAAATCCTATGAATCACCACGTCGCAGATGCTACAAGAAAAGTACTATCAAAAATATACCCATTTACTGTTATTGATTTTAAATCTGCCCGTTTGGCAGAGAACTCAAAACGAAAACAACTTCAGGGTAACCAGGAGAAAAGAAGAGAAAGTTTAAAATCCCTTCACAACACAAGAATGATTGGAAATGATAAAAATTCATGAGGAAGAACCCCAGACGGCCTACAGAAAAACATATTCTACTTATTATCTTTTGAACTTGCCTGGTGAAGCAACGAAGTAGGGAACTGCAACAAGAATTAGACCTAAAGGAGAATTCACGGGTCGTATCTAATACAATCTCATATTTTCAAAGACCTTATAAGGAGCTGCGGAAGCCTTGGTATATGGTTGGTTAGAAACACCCCCAGCAAAGATCTTTGTTCTACTCGTTTATTTTTAAAATTATTGGAAAAAAGAAATACCAATCCAGAAATCACAAGTGGCAGGCTTTTTTGACAGTACATCAAAATTGAAAAAAAAAGAAGTTTGGTACAAAAACATGCCTATTGACATCAATAGCATGTCAAAACAGACAGAAAAATTGGCGTAAAAACCAAAGAAGTTAAAGTAACAAACCACTTACATCGCTCTTCTACTACTTCTGCACTTGCAAAAAATAAATGTTCAAATAAACAGAGCCAACCCTTTGCAACCTCGTTTGTAATTGAACTTTGTACATCATTTAAAATTAATAAAAAAGAGCCAAAGCAAATACGAGTTCAAACATACCGCAAGTACATCCACACGTTTAAGGCAAAACGACATACGTATTACGTAATTGTCAAGAAGCATATTTTACAGGAGGTAGAAAAAATATCTATTTAGAAATAACACCAACTTTTTTGTTAATGGTGGAATTTCATTTAATATCGTTCATACTACGTAGGTATAAGACATTAATGGTAGCTCTGGTTGATTAAAATTTATATTTTCTACAATCACATTGAAAAGTAGGCTTTTTCGCTTGCCATTTACAACGAAAAGTTGACGTTTCTTGAGGAGAGTTACTTTACGCTCGCCGATCGTAAAAAATTGCAAAACGCTCGTTGCCCATAACAACCGATACTACAAAACATATTTTATATTATTATTAAAAACGAACATTCACCAATTTACTTTCGGACAATTATTCTCAACACATCTTGACATATTCCACATCATGAAATACATGAAAGTTTGATAAGTCGGAAAAACTAATTACCTACATTATTACGTTATGAAATTAAAGTGATGGCAATAGCTCTTATTTCCGGATAAATTTTAGATAGACCGTTATTAAAATAGCGCTACATAAATACCGCAGCGTATGCGTTATTGCAATTGGCAATATCTCTCTATTGTATTATAAAAAAATATTAAATTTTACATTTAAAAGGTTGATTTGGATGCTATGCAATTTAAAGAATGTTGAAGTGAAGTAAGTGATATTTTCCTAGGTCCAGGATATTTACAAACATAATTTCGCGACAAAAAATCCGAATCCATTATCAGCAGCAGGTTAATAATTGTATAATTAATGAGGTTATATTTGAGCTCATTATGTTTATTAATATTCGATCAAAATTCACCTATTTCTTCGATTAAAAAAATTAATAAAAAATAAAAAAAAATTTAAATTAAAATCATGTACCAGACTCCTTATTAACCAACTAACCTTTCAACTAGACATATTTATTACCTAACACAAGTAAACCACGACATGCAAGCCTTCGTTTTACGTCCCGAACAAGATGAGAGTTATAAAACCTAATCTCTAATGCAAAACTTAGTATGATTATTTAATTATTATTTCAGAATAATCTGAATAATCCCTGAAATTCTCATAAATGTATAGGTACCTGACCTAGTACAAGTTTTCGATCTTTTATAACCGTAAGCTGTCCAGAACAATAGAAACGGGTTTGGACAGACCAAAAGCCCTGTGTATTAAAGATTACATAGCCGTATCATAAGATCATTTTCAATTCAATTGCCAATAAAGATTTGAAATTTTGTTTGTTTCAATTCTAATAATCTCTTATACTAATCGAATTATAAGTAGATCAATACCTTCCCAACAAATTTCACCGAAAATGCGATTGCATTAGGGTTTTCTATTTAGTAAAGAGGTCCAAGATGTGTATTCATATTAAAAGTCGTTTAGTTGCAGCTTGAAAGATGCAGTGTGCAGTCTATTGAGAATTCTAGTGTGTTTAGGGAAAATTTGAAAGGGCAACGTAAACGCCGAAAATCAGTCTTCTAACAGTTAATGGAAACACATTATTATTTAATTATCTTAAATTATTCACAAACAAACATTTATGTGAAAGTGTTGATGATACAGTGTAATTAGTTAGTAGTTCGCTTGGTGTTGGAAAAACTACGATTTACAGATTTATTAGAGACTTCAAACAGCACGTAAAGCACCAGGAAAATCAAAATTTCAAATACATAATCATTTGAAACGAAGTTTTCAAAGGAAATTGCATGCGTTATTCTTTAGAAAAGAAATTCCGACAGTAGACAAAGATCTTGCCACAGTTCGAGATGATAAGGATTACCCTGAAATGAGTCGAAGCATACTATGGAAACTTTTAAAAGAAACAGGTTTTCGCTGGAAAAAGTATTCCAAAAAGTCTATTTCAATAGAAAGAAGCGATATTGTAGGAGAAGAAATTACTTGAGGACCAAAAAAACCAAAGAAGAAATATATTTTATTTATTTTCGATAACTGGATTACCAATTTTCGATAACTTAACCGTAAGAATAAATGACAAGCCCTATCACATTTCACCGCTTAGTAAAATTAAATATCTAGGGGTCATCATTGATTCACATTTCAAGTGGGTCTCTCACATTGAATATATTATTAAAAACTACAGATTATTTTATACAAATTGAAAACATATTACCAACCCACCTCCTAAAAACACTATACTACGCACTAGTGGAAAGCCATATCCGCTATGGAATACTGGGATGGGGAGCTGCAGCGAAAACGTACATACACCTTATAGAAATATGTCAGAAACGATTTCTAAAACTCATTTTTTCTAAAGATCGACAGTACAACTCTAATCAACTGTACCTAGAAACAAATATTATGGACATCAGACAATTGTACTTCTTTCAGACTCTTATAAAATATCACACAACAAAACAAACAGCATTACTAGTTAACCATCCATGCAATACAAGAAATCGAAATCAACACCTAGTTCCCTATATATGATGAAAACAGTAACACAACGTTCCTTCAATTACTTGGCACCAAAATTTTATAATAGTTTACCTGAACGAATAAAAACATCTATATAAACAACTAAATTCAAAAATGCATTGAAAGTATTCATTCATGAGAATCCAAGACAATTAATTCATCGCCATTTTGATGCGTATATGTGATCTGAACAAATCATGATCTTAATAGTTTACAGTGTACTGCTTGCATAAACAAGGAGAAACTTGTTATTATTCTGTATTGTTGTGTATTTCTTTTTATTTCGGTTGACGGTTGTTATTCGGTTATTATTTATAAGTACACTTTTATGTGATGTATGTGTATGTAATAATTTAATCAACCTTTTTTTATATTTACGCGAAACAAGTGGAACAGCACTTATCGCTCATTACCTTTATTCATTTTATTTTACTGTGAGATATTTCTTTGTATTGTTATTTATTGAATAAAGATTATTATTACCATCAGAAAAAGGGCGCATACTGATAATGGTACACATCGGTAGTTCAAACGGTTTTGTTAAAGGTGGTTTATTGACTTTTGAATCTACTCGTACCGGTGACTACCATGAGTACCTACCTACATGAATGCTGATGTCTTCCAAGAATGGTTCGAACAAATGATCTTCTTCCTCGGAATAGTAATGGATAGTGCAAGTTATCACTCGAGACTTTCGGAAAAATTGCCCACAACTAAATGTTTCAAAAAAGATTCACAGAATTGGCTAGATTCGAAGAATATAATTTCCATCTCGGTTCTGTGAGAAAATAACTGAAGTTTTTTGTTCTCTTCATAAAGAGAAATACAAGAAAATAAGAGATTGATGAAATTGCAAAAAATCGTGGGAAAACAGTGGTTAGATCATTGCGAACTAAACCCGATTGAGCTGGTATGGGCACGCATAAAGGGAGTCGTTTCAGGAAAAAATAATTATTTCGAAATGAGTGATGTTAAACAGTTGTTTTTTGAAGGCTGTAAACAATGTGATGCCTGAAAACTGAAAAAAAAACAATAAATCATACGATTAAAGAGAAAGAGAAAATGTGGAAGTTGGACAATATTACTGATGAAATGATCGAGCCACTCATTGTAAATATTGGTAACGACAGTTCATCTTCTGATTCCGATTTGGATTCGTGAGAAGTACTTATCTCTACTATATACTGGTGAGACTTTATATTAAAATTAATATTCATGAACGGAACGTTGTTTAAAAGTCAAAGTTTAAACCCTTATACCTATAAAACCAGCATAACATAATATTCTTAACGTACCTTGTGGAAAAATCGAGGGAAAAATAAAACATTTTAGAAAAAAATTAAATTGCACTTTTTTACCTTTAGCTGCAATAAGCAGATTAATTAGGTGAAAATATAAGAGTACAGCCCTTATATTCATTATATTTATACAAAATAAATGTTATACTTATAACTTCAAAAAAATTTTAATTAAATGATACGCCTATGAATAACGAATGCTTCATTATTTTAATACTCTCTCATTCATAAGAATAGACTATAATTCAGTACGTTTGATATTGTTGTCCATACAAAATTCAAAACATATGCACTCTCTCTCACTGTTGCTGCCACTAGCGGATCTTTTTAAATCTTAAATGTAGAAATTAGCAAATCAGGATCTTGGGTACTATTTTTATCAATTGATTTATAAATCAACATCATGTAAGCTGCGTCAACGTTCTGTTGAACTGACAACCAATTTAACTGTATAAGCATACTTTTGGTTTCATTGGAACGTACCAACCACATTTAAGTAATATCCGCATGCATTAGTTTCGCAGACGAGTCAGTTGTTCTTTGGAGCATGAAAATAATAAAGATATGCAGGAAAATTATAAAATGATATACTAATCTCTCTGATCACTCCGATAACTCTTGTAATTTTACCGAAAAACCAATATTATCTCACAACTTTTTATATGCTCAATACACGGTTGCAATACATGTCAATTAAGGGTCAATAATGACACTCAAATAGGTATCACATTGAATTTACTCTTCAGTTCTGAACGTTATTTGATTTTGCGACATAAATTTAGGGCAATTATTTCTACTTTCATTTAATATCACTTTATTTTTCGTATAGACGCTACACCCCATAATTTAATACCGTTGTAGTCTCGGTTGTAGTTAAAGAGAAACAGCGTAAAGAATAGTGGCGCCTCTTCTGGTGATATTGTAAGTTCATACGAGCTGTTTGCAAAAATAATAATTCATTTTTATTTTAATATGTGCAAATTTAATTTATAAATATTGAAGTAAGTGCATTGAAACATGAAATATTAGTATTATAATCAGAATGAAGTGATAATGAGTACCTACTGAATAATGTTGAAATCTAATCTAATCAGCAAGTTTAAAAACGTATCAATTCTTGATAGAGCTCCTAAAAATATGAGCGATGGCTCATTCGATTCGGAATCGAAAGTATATCGTTTTTTGTTAATAAAACAAAAACTATCAATATTTAAAGAATTTAAAAAAGGTAGAACGTGTCGCGGAACACACGGTAGGAGCTTTAGTTCCTTTTAAGCAAAAATTATGTAATACATTTGACGTTATAGATAAACAATTTGCATATTCCTCGGTGGTCGAGTTGTAAGCAAACCAGACTCTCACGCGGTACACCCGGGTTCGATTCCCCGAGAAGAAGTTTTTTTTTATTGTTAATTTAATTTTTAAATAATTATTCTGCTTGATATTAATAACGACAACAGGTAGACTTTTGAAATATTTAGCAGAATATTCATTATTATAGATAATGGTAGGGTACCCTTCATGAGGGAGTCCGACTGGCAAAATCTACTTATAACAGCATCGTATATTTAAAAAGAGGAACCGTAGCATTATACAAATTGGACATTCAGGAACTGTACGTTTACCACACAAAAATTAGTGAAAACTTAAAAAGTGAATTGTTAAATTTTCAATTTGAAGTTATATTACAGTTTATAGAAATTTTTGCAGAAATTCAAGTAGATCACCAGCACTGCGAATACCAGCTTTGCATAGAATTTTAATATAGCATCGGTGGGTCAGTGGTAGAATTCTCGCCTTCCACGCGGGCGTACCGAGTTCGATTCCCGGCCGAAGCATATGAATCGCTGCTTCGTAAACGAGGGAGAGACTCAGGAGAGAGCACACGCACGCACTCAAGCAAGGCATATAACGAAGCAACGTAACGTAACGTAACGGTCAGATCTTTTGCGTCGCGACCCCCGGTCGCTCAAACATAACCTGACGTAAAGAACTAAAGTTTCCTCAAAGAAGAGGAAATTTTCGATAAAAAAGGTCTGACTCCCAGAACTCTATTATTTATAATTTAAATTCAACATAACAAAATGTTCTTGAACTTCCTTGTTTATTGTAAACTACAAAAAATGTTCAAAAAATTATTCGCGTCATGGAGTCCTTCCTATATACATACTTAACAAGAACACGTCATAGCCTTTAAAAAAATTTGAATACCTTGTTTATAATAACTAAGTAATAAGAAAGTAATAATGGCAAATCAGTCATTCATTGTTAACTTGAAAAAAATTATTATGAAAAAAGTAATGAAATTTTTTAAACTTCTATGACGTAATCTTGTTAAGTATGTATACAGTGTGGAACAGCCAAATGGAATAAACTCAATAAGGAATAAATGAGGGCGTGTTGGGAAATATAATAATAACAAAATAAAATGATAGAAATATAAATGTCAATTTAGCAACAATGTACATGAAGGAAAGTGAGGTTGTTTTTTTGTCGAATAATATATGTTTTTTTCGTATTTGTGTTTTTTTTAAACACCATAACTGTCATTCATCACATCAATAAGATTTCACCAACACTTGTTAACGTCAACGAATGAATGAAAATTGAATTTTACTCTCACTACTTTCAACTTCTAATACAACACATTTTTTTCTAACGCATAAAGCGGTTGTCTTGTATTTATTCGAGCTATCTGTTTTTTCATTCCTCTCTTTTCAAATTTGTTACAGCTAATTGCATTTACTTATATGGAATGAGATACATAGAAATGTCATTTACAAAAAAAACAAAAATACATACGCTGATATGGGAATATACAGTCTTCGTTAGATTTCTCTATTAATCATTGTGAAGACTGAAATCGTATTAGTAGGTTATGTTATTAAACACAAACAGCGTTTCATTACGATTAGGAAATCCAGCGTTCTGTCAAATAAAATTCAATAGGGCGCCCCAGTGCAAACAAAAATATGATTTCACGATCGAAGTGATCTAAAAACTTGAACAATATATTTGAGAACATAAAATAAAGTAATTCCAACTTTAATGTTACATGTTTAATTCAAATAGGCGATTATTATAGAGGTTTGTTCCAGCAATAAGTTGTGAGAAAGTTCTAACACATAATTTGAACTGATTTACTGCGCATGACAATTCAAATAATACGTCCACCTAGTTTGGAATTTGTTGGTACTGGAACGCAATTTTCATAGCTACTGAATGTTGGTGTTCTTCGAATACTACTCCATCGGAGTATTCGATGTAACCTCCCTTTTTTGCCCATTTACAAAAAAAAACACCTTTCTCATAGATAAATACGAGGGGTGAACCACCCTGCGAAATACTGTCACAATTTGCGAAATCACGGGAAATCACGAGAAATCGCACGAAACACGGGAAATCACGCGAAATTACGGGAAATCACGTGAAATCAAGCGAAATCATGGGAAATCCCGTGAAATCATGCGAAATCTTGCGCAATCATGCACAATAATTAGCAAAATAGTGAAATTTTCCGGTACTTAAGTCGCGCGAAACACGGGAAATCACGCGAAATTACGCGAAATTATGCGCAATCACGCGAAATCATGCAAAATTACACTATTTGCGAAATACTGTCATATTTTTGGCATAGTGGTCCACCCCTGGGTGAACCACCCTGCGAAATACTGTCACAAATTTGCGAAATCACGGGAAATCGTGCGAAACACGGGAAATCATGCGTAATTACGGGAAATCACGCTAAATCATGGGAAATCTTGCGCAATCCCGTGAAATCATGCGAAATTTTGCGCAATCATGCACAATAATCAGCAAAATAGTGAAATTTTCAGGTACTAAAGTCGTGCGAAACACGGGAAATCACGCGAAATTACGCGAAATCACGCGAAATCTTGCGAAATTACACTATTTGCGAAATACTGTCACATTTTTGGCATAGTGGTTCACCCCTCGGATGAATATTTATTTTCTTTACTTCCAATTCAATTTACATGAATCCACCATATTTATCTAAGATCTTGACCAAGAATAACATTTCCTATTTCAAGCCGTCTCTCTCGTGCACGCTGTAGGGCCCATCTTCTACTTCGTAATCATCACCGTTATAATTTTCGTCTGGTTCTGCATTATATACAAAACTAGCATCTCCCAAGTATTTGGCAATATTGTGAAGCACGATACAACAAATAATGACGGATGGAGCTTTTTCTAATTTAACTCGGCACATGTATTTCAAAACTGGAAAACTGCGCTAACACAGCTTTCAATTATAACCCTTTCTTTCTTGAAAAGTCTGTTGTAAGCTCTTTCCAATGCGTTATTAGGGTTTCTAAGCGGAGTCATTAGCCACGGTTCCAAGCCATAACCATAATCACCCAGTAGTACTGCACCATGAAACTGTTGCATAGTTACACGTATATCGCAGTTCCTCCAAATTCTTGCGTCGTGTACAGAACCCGCCCAATTAACATCAGCACTAGTAAACATTTTCACTGAGTTACATGTTGCCTGCACATTTAAAGTCGCAAATCCCTTTCTGTTGATGTATTTATAACCGTGTTGCTTCGGTTTCAAAATCTGAACGTGCGTGCAATCAATCACTCCAATAGCACTTGGAAACTGATATTTTTCTTGCCACGCTTGCCGTGTTTCGTTTATTTTGGGTTGGGTTGACGGAAATTTGATCCATAAATGGGACTTTCCAACTATTTTGTTCATTACAAATGAAATTGTTTTGTGAGTGATTCCCAATCTGAAATCCAAGAGGCCATATATCACAAGAAAACCTTCATTTTATGATTTGAAGAAAGAGCGCTCCTTCTTCTTTCAAGATTTTCTTCCAAAAAGTATCGTTGTCATCCAATAGAGTACACGCATATTTAATATTTTGCTTGGATATTAATTTATATTAATATTAATTTATATATAAATATGATATCAAAAATTACTAACAATAGGAAATAAACCAGTTTCCATTGGAAATTACTCCCAAATTTTAAAATAAAATTCAAATTTCAATGCACTTTCCGACCACAACCCGTGGATTTCCGAACGCTACCGATGATACGTGTGATGTCATATCTCTTGTGTTTACTTATGTCAATATAGCCGGTATTGCATTAGGTTATGTGTAGTTGTGTGTTTATATTGTATTTTAATCAACTATTAATTGCTTCATCGACGTAAAAATATAATTTATGTACATAACCTCAAACTATTTAAGAATAAAAATTACCAGCATAGAAGTAGGTACTTACATTAAAATGGTCTTCACAAACAAAAGTAATGCCCTTCTCTTAAGTGTATTTTTGCTTGCGCCACCAGGTAAAGTAACAAATATTTTGTCTGGAGTTTTAATGGACGTTGATTTACACACTGGAACAATGCAATACTTGGAATACAAAGTTTTTTTTCGACTTTATCCATTTTTAAAGCTTTCAGAAACAAACTAGGTCACAAGAACTCAGAGCGTGATACACGAAAAAGAACGTAAACAAATGACGTCACACCATGGGGCAGCCATCTTTATGACGTAAAGCGCGTTTTGGTGGACTTTCAAATTTTATGATTTTTAAAGTCGTTTTAAAAGAAGAGATTATATTTTTTTGAAAAAATAGGCATGCAGGGTGTTAGGAGACCTGATGAAGCGTCAATTCCCACCAATAGAAAAATTTATGCTTGTACACTATTGCCTACAGAATTTTTTCCTGACACTTTCGGTAACTTTGGCGTCTTACTTTAAAGTCGTTTTAAAAGTAAAGTTTATATTTTTTGGAAAAAATAGGCATGTGACGTGTTAGGAGACCTGATAAAGCGTCAACTCCCACCAATAGCAAAATTTATGCTTGTACCCTATTTACATTTTCTTATTGAAATTTGTGAAGAGATTTAAAATCTCGCCAATTAGCTTCCCTTAGCACTTTGTATCGTTTCTGTGCTTATTGCAAGGTGCATCTCCTACTAACGAGATGCAAAAAATTTTGGAGCAAATGCTGAACTAAGTAAGCAAAGCATACTTTTTATTCATAACAAGATTACCTCCCACTACAGCTCTTGCAAGACATATCAAATGCTTTGTACAGAGGCGTATCATGTGAAAAATAAAACATATCTCTCTACAGGTGACACAGATTTCAAAAATAACTATTTCAACACAAAAATTTATTTTGTATTAGGTATTTGGATAGGAACCATTGAAAAAGCGTTTGTTTATCCAATTTCCTTGATGCGTATAGAGAATAGAATATTTTTTATGAGAAATTATTGCTTTTTACAGTTCCATAATTTAAAAGGTAACAAATATTGTATGCAACTGTCAGTCTCAGCGTCATATCTTTGATGGGATACTCTGTATAGTAAATTATGCAAGAAAAAGTGTAACGATCGTTACGAACAAACAAAAAAACTCTCATAAAGAAACTCGTTTATAAATTGACTTTATTGTATCTCTCTATAAGTACCCTAGATTTTTGTTCTAGCACTTTTACAACTAACACAGTTTTACAAAAATAAATGTGTATAGATTCGAGTTTTCATTAAATTAACCTTTTACACGCTATAAAATAAATTAAAATGTATGTGAACAGCTACTGTATATAGGAATAAGTCGAGCTTATTCCAGTTTACAGTACCGTTAACTACACTAACGAAAATAATCATTCATTATTATTTTATCTTGATTAAACAATTATATTTGAAGAGTCTTCCAACATAAAACACAAGCTTAAAATACTCCTTAAAATATCAGGAATTTTTGGATTTTTTCAAATGAAGGTATTGTACTTTAATAAGAAAATCAACAAAATAGTAGTTTACCTAACTCTCGACATGACTAGTGCGAAAAGTGAAACTTTTCAGCATGTATGTACCTACCTATGTATTTTGGGGTGACATTCACTGAGACCTAAAAGATCTATTATGCGCCCTTACTTCTACTTAGTTTCTGAGGAGAGTCTCAGAAACTAGTAGCTCCTTTAGACCTATTTCCCAGAGGAATTTTAGGATATCTGCAGGCTTCAGCTTAGGCAAATGTTCCTCTTCCATCCAGAAATCTCCCAGGTGCTGTGCTCTAGGATTCGGAAGTGCCGAAGTGCTGTGCAGTTGGAAAGTATGTGGATGGAGGTTTCTCCTTCCATGCCACAATATCTACATTCTTCTTCTCCCACTATTTTGAGCTTTTTCAGGTGCCCATTCAGGCGACAATGTCCCGTTAGGATCCCTGTTAAAACTCTTAGCGCAGTTTTACTTTGACTTATGCATTCTTTTGATCTCAACAGGTTGTAGTCACCCAGAAGAGTCTTTGATAGTATAAGCACTACTAGATCTTTCCAATGGTCAGATCTTCTCTTTTTCTCGGCTTTACTTATTTCTTCCAATATTACATTGGGGCTAATTCCGCAAAAGGGTTCAGGCCCCCAGAAAGGTATTTCAGTCCCCCTCTTTGCTAGTTCATCTGCTATTTCTGCTATTTTTTATTGTCTGGTTGCTCTGCAGCCGGTAAGTTTAAGGCAAGTTCCATTCGTAAGAAGGCAAAAACAAAGGCATCTTCAGTCAACTTAGTTCCTGCCCGTGCACGAGATCCACAGCCTGTCGAAGATATTACCGCCACTGCCGCCATCTCGCTAAGGGCTGCAAACATCCTCAGCCCTCTAAGATAAGTTCCTCCGTCTTATCTATAGCGTGTGTACGATTTGGATTTGGTGTGCTAATTCTCTTCGTTTGATTTTTGAAATATTCAATTTATGTTAAGTTTCAAATTCAATAAATAATTATTATGTATTTCATTCTTATTCAATAATCATTGAATTGGATAAACGTGTTCGGGAATAAGTAGATTTATTTTATTTTATTTATTTTTTTGTAACGTAAATTTAGTTTCTTACAAGGTGTTTCCAGCTTTCCACCTTTTGTTTCTTGTTTTAATTGCTTTGTTCGATTAAAAAGCTGGTGGCGTCCAATTTAATATTCATTGTACACCCCATCCCAATGATAGTGTATAAAATAGTTTAATTGGTGCCGAATTCCACTCCCTGAGGTGGAGTGCTCTAGCCTGTGGCAGTTTTAGGATACAATCTTCTTATTTTTTTTGTTCCTTTTGTGTAATGAATGAAGTAATATGTTATTTAGGACCACTTAAATGTATGTAATGCTAAGACGTCGGTAAGTAATTTACTTACCGACATCTGAACGGTAAGTAAATCACTTACCGACGTGTTAGACTTAGAAACCAGTAAACACAACCTACCGTCCTGACAAGCGATGCTGTAAATAAACAAAAAAGATCGATCGAGCAAAAGATAATCTAATCTAGTCCAGCAATTAATCAACCATTAATCAAATATTCTCTCCGTTTCTTGATTTTACGATCATATTTACTTGAATCGTCCAACGTCTAAAGAAATCACACAACCTCCATAGCTAGGAAGGCGGAATTTCAACTGCAACTGATAACGACCGCAATGTCCCTCTTCTTTTGTGATCTACTAATCGAATATTGACCATTTTTTTTGTTCTGTCAATTTTTTCCGACCCGACTTTACTTTCTTGTTAGAATCAACATTCATAGGCGTATTTCCATCCAAACCACAAACATAATCACTCGCATAATCATTACCTTGTTTCCATATTCTTTTTATAGTTGCTCTTGATGTTTTGAATTTTTTTTATTGCCAAAATCACCGCTCCCTTTTTCAGCCGTTCATTTTTCTGATGTTTTAGTAAAAACTGAATAATAGCCGTTCGCTTTTGGTTGATTAAATTTGGTCTTCCCATCGTTTGAAACTTCCCGCGCTAGAAAACCTTCGCTCCAAAAATCATATGTTAATTGTTGCTTTTGAAGAATCAAATTGTCAGATATATTGACGTCTATTGCATATGTGATAAGGAATTTGGTGTATATTAAGAATATAAATTAAGAATAGAAATTGAAAAAAGGGTAAATAAGTTTAAAAGAAAACTCAAATGGGTCACTTATTATGGGAGAAATGTAGTATCTATTTTCAATTAGAAGTTTTTGAAAGATAAAATCGTAGTTCTCTTCGTTAGTCTGCGCGGACTATACCTAGGTTGGAATAAGTTATAATAATACACTCTGATGTACGTTTGCTTGCCTTCAACTTACAGTGTACGTAAACGTACAACGGCATCTCTGTCAATTATTATAAACATTCTACTTCAACTATAATTTTTTCCACTACTTTGCATCGTTTATTTGCTTTTAAGTTAAAGTAAAATTTACAATATATTTCTTCAAACAAAGGAGCTTCTTCCTTTCAAGCTAATTGACACGAATTAATGAGTTTTTGTAGATAATTATTTTAAAATCTTAAAAGAGGATATTTCTGACATGGTTTCTTGGAAATTAATACGACAGATATTCTAAGAATATTTATACCTATTCAGTAGTCGTTATAAAAACGTGATTAATATAATAAATATTACATTAAATTTGATTTGAAGGGTCCAATTACTCTATAAGTTTGTTTTAATCTCGGTTTCAATAATATATCATGTTTAGGGTTTATTTAAAATAATTCAAAAAACTGGTACCTAATAAATTCACGAGTAAAATCACTTGTAAATTTCAAATTCATACTTTAAGATATAGGTACCGTAAACAAAAAAACGAGAAAAGAATAATCTTCAAAAAACTGTATACAGGGTGATTCATTAAGAATGTCCAATCTCTGAACTGTAGATTCTAGACCTCAAAATATGATGATTCTGCTCAACATGCCTCATGCAAATATTGCTAGTTTCCGAGATACGGGGTTCAAAGTTGAAATTTAAATTTTGATTATCGCAATAATTTTTTGTTTTCACAATGTCTCTTCGAAAATTGGCAATTTTACTTTTTTTGGCATGAGGAATCATAATTTGCACTCTAATTTAACATTGCTAATAGAGGGCGCTAGTTACACTTGTTTGTGTTAATTAAATCAAAGTAAACTTTTTTTGGGCTAAACTTACAACTAAAATAGTAAAAAAATATTAAAAAGAGTTAAATTCTGAAAAAAAAGTTACTTTTCTTTGATTCGTGTAACTCAATCGGTTATCGAGTGATTTGCTTCTAAAAAGTTCAATAAATTTCAATTTTTTCGTAAAAAATTGTATTATTCCTTAAATATGTAACAATAACAAATTTGTAAACAAAAATAAAAAATATGGTTTTAAATGAAACTAACTGTTTCTAAATCACTCCACAATATATTTTAAAAAATGTGTAAATTGCAAGTAAATTATTGACAATTGTTCCGATAAATATATCATCGTCAGTTAGTTTCATTTAAAACCATATGATGAGTAGATTCCACGAAGTGAGGGTTTATACAGTTAACTCAGAAATAAAAAACTTCAAAGCAAATGCTCAAAATGCCCACTTCAATACACTTTATGATGCGCTTTCGTAAAGATCTCTTAATTTATCAAAATCACATTCGTGAATTAAGCCGTGGTTTAATTTTTCGTTTTCTTTTCAAGTAGGCTTGTGTCGCTATTAGACAGTTTGTGTAGAGTTTAATTTTTCGTTTTTTTTAAGTAGCAATATTTGCATAAGGCATGTTGAGCAGAATCATCATATTTTGAGGTCTAGAATCTACAGTTCAGAGATTGAACATTCTTAATGAATCCTGTATAATAATATCAAATCTCCTGTGTATGTGACAAATGTTAACGTGAAACACCCTCGGAAACACCTAGACCAGTTTTTTTAAACTGTTGGTCGCGACCCCTAATACGACTCGGGGAGTAAGAGAAAATAGAAAAAAGGTGTATCTAGGTCCTACATTACAATGAAAAATACAAATTCTGTGAGTGGGATGGGCATTCTCTAAACGGGGTTTTTTGGATGATAATCAAATTTTCTGGTTGAAGCTTACTTCTACTGTTAATTTTATTCTCGGTTTTGATGTCGACCGTGGTGAGTTCACATAATTAAGACGAGGAGAATGGCACTAATAATTTTAAAGTATCCATGTTACCTCGGGATATTCTTCTATTCTCTTCATCCAGAACAAGTCAATACTTTGCTAATTAAATTCCATTTCAAGTATGCCGGCACATTACGAGGCACATTATTACTTCTTAATAGAAATCAAACAAAATACAATATAATACGCGTAGGAGATATGTGCCTATAACAACTAGAATAAATGAACTACGAAGAACAAACAATAATGGAATGACGTTAAAAGTACAAAGGTAGAATTCTTATTCAAAATATTCACAAGAATTAACGCATTTCGCCTAGAAACAACTAGGTATATTACAAGCAAACAAAGACATTTGCTCCGCCGGAGCAAATTGAAGGAAGACAAGTTCATCAAATACAGATGAACTTTTTTTTCTACGACCACATAGGAAAGTAGCGTATGTCGAACTGTACAGCAGATACAACTTTCTGTACAGTCCAACGAAAAGTGGTTTATACCAACAAGCGTGAGAAATACTTTCCACACAGGAGCGGAATAGTATATTACGTAACGTGTGCGGAAAGTGACATTTTTCACACGAGTGGGAAGTATTGTCTCACGAGCGCAGCCGAGTGAGACAATCCCACGAGTGTGAAAAATCACTTTCGCACAAGTTATGTACACTATTTTTCCTACGACCACGCGATATACTTTTACCAAATTAGGCATGTATAATCTTGCTTTTTTATGTAGATGTGAGAGGTTTTACATATGTGTATTTGTAAATACTTTATATGGTTTTGATTACTTACCTTTGAAATTGGCCCAGAAAATTGTGATTTTTATGCAATGGAAAAAGTACCTTTATAAAAAAGTTAGAATTAATATTTAACTTGTTGCCTACCTGTAGGAGATTGAAAGTATTAACTAGCTATTTTAAGGATTCATTGTTCAAATAATTGAAAACGGATATTTATTGTTTTAATAACATGAAAGTCCAATAAATGTCGATATAAACACATTTTATTTTGGAGAATAAATAAACTGTTGTGTATATTTCCTTACGCTTATTAGTATCTTGGACAAGGACCATAAGCTACAACAGTGGGATGGCCGAGCGGTCTAGGCATCCGTGGGCTCGATTTTTGACAAGAAGTAGGGTGGTTCGAGTCCGGGCTCGGTATTTTTTTTTTTTAATTTTAAATGAAATAAATAGATTATATTATATTATTATATGGACAAATCAACTTAGGAAATAAGCATTTCACATATACATATTAATTTGCGGAGTAACAAGACTAGCATTTCAACATTCAATTTGACAGCTTTTTTATCCGCACACGTACGGATAAGATTTTTTTCCGTACGCGTATGAATAAAGGTCACTTTCCATAGAACTAGTCAGTGCGATATATGTCACTTTCCTATGTGGTCGTAGGAAAAGTAAGTTTCCACACGCATGCGGATAATCTGTCACATGTTAAATTTACCATATTATTTACCATATTATATTGTTTCGACCCTCACCTTGTGGAATCTACTTATAAAGTCGATCTGGCTGAATGACGTGTCTAAGCCAAAAAAAATACTTATAAAGTGGAGTGGAGTGTAATAACCTCGGTAATAACTGAGGTAATACCTAAATAAAGTTGAAGCGATCTATTTGAAAAGTCATTTCATTTTTGTAATTGAAAAGTTTAGGGCACGGTCGAGGATCGATCCAGCGAACTCTCCGTCAGAAGTCTGACGCTGTAGCAGCTAGTCCAATCAAAAATTTATATGTGGGAATAAACGAGCAATTATCAATTAAACACATAGTGCTGAGCATAAAGCTTCGATAGCTCTTACTTAACTTGGAATATAATTATAAAATAAAAAATAATTTGATATGTTTGACACGAGGGGTGAACCACTATGCCAAAAATGTGACAGTATTTCGCAAGATTTCGCGTGATTGCGCATGATTTCGCGTGATTTCGCTTAATTTCGCGTGATTTCCCGTGTTTCGCACGACTTTAGAACCGGAAAATTTCACTATTTTGCTAATTATTGTGCATGATTGCGCGAGATTTCGCATGATTTCACGGGATTGCGCAAGATTTTCCATGATTTCGCTTGATTTCGCGTGATTTCCCGTAATGTAGCGTGATTTCCCGAGTTTCGCGCGATTTCCCGTGATTTCGCAAACCACTATGCCAAAAATGTGACAGTATTTCGCAAATAGTGTAATTTCGCAAGATTTCACGTGATTGCGCATGATTGCGCATGATTTTGCGTGATTGCGCATGATTTCGCGTGATTTCGCGTAATTTCGCGTGATTTCCCGTGTTTCGCGCGACTTTAGTACCGGAAAATTTCACTATTTTCCTAATTATTGTGCATGATTGCGCAAGATTTCGCATGATTTCACGGGATTGAGCATGATTTTGCGCATAATAAAACGCTATGAAATATACCTCAGTTTCTTATATTCTGAATTCTGAGCAGTTGGCGATAAAATTTCGTATGCACCACGTCAGTAAAGTGTCTTTATCGGACTCGCCTGTTATTCGCCTCGCTTCGCTCATCTCATAATTTCAGACTCGTCCGATAAAGAATCACTTTACTGCCTTGGTACATAAATAACTATTTACTTGACAGTTGTTTTTTTTTTCAACAGCACAAACATTGTGATGCTAGAAATGAAACAATTGATTGATTAATAAACGGAAAATGTAATCATCTTCTCAAATTCTGGGAAACGACAAAAATTATTTTACTTTCAATACCTTTCCATATTCATGCAACCAATTATCTACACTAATGGTCAAATATCATCATTTGATTACTCATTACCGAGCTCATTCTCCGCAAACAACAAAATTATATTCCGAGTTATATTCCTATACCCTGTGAAACAGGCAAATGGAATAAACTCGATAACGAATAAATGAGGGCGACTTGGACAAGTCAATTTGTATTTAAAAAAAAATTATCAAGTGTATGTGTATGTGACAGTCGCTAATACCAACTTTCTTATTTCAAATGCAATCTCCTGTATATTATTTATTTTTTGGAGTCTTCAGGAAGTTCTAGACATAATTCATGTAGAATGTCCTATACCTATCTTCAACTGTTTTAGAAATATTAAGTGTTTTCAGACTTATTACAAAATTAACATTAAAAAAAGAAAATTATTTTATTTCACAAATTCGCCACATTACACCAAAAAGCGAATAGATAACACTGATTAATTCTTAATAATGTAAGAAAAAGAAAAAAACACATTAATATAAATGTGAGAAATGTTCAAATTGCTCGCCGCGAACGTCTTGGCATCATGTTAATCTGGTAAAGAAATGTCTTCCAACGATACTCAACATCTCAGCAGGCGTGACTGATCTAATCGCAAGCGTGAGTTGTGTGGTTTAGTTTTGTATATACAATATTTTTGACAAATCCCCACAAAAAGTAGTCTAGTGGCGTCAGATCAGGAGATCGATCCGCGCCTTCCTATCCACAGATTTGGAAAAATTTGGTTCAGGACATTGATTTGGTAATGGGGCGGTGCTCCATCCTGCTCAAACCATATTGTATTGTCAGGTACTTGTGGGTTTGCTGGTTCAAGATATTATATTAGGTTATACAGTTAACGACAATAATACTGACACTAATCACTACTGTTATGCAGGTAGATTACATGTTGCTAAGGCTATGAGTATTATACAAAAATAAACAAAACCCTTTTATATATTTTTTGCGCGATCGATCTTTTTTGTTTATTTACAGCATCGGTTGTCA
>CAJUYG010003280.1:3637-22541 GCA_910591675.1 Galerucella calmariensis
AAAATAATATTCCCGATAATGTTTCTAAGAAAACTTTACTTAAAGAACTAATACTAAGTACTGATTTAATGTACCTACTTTCTTTTAAAATAATATTCCCGATAATGTTTCTAAGAAAACTGGGTTGTTCAATACAAAATGTACCTTACGGTATACCCTCTTAAAATATATTTTGGTACGTCTATCAAATCTACTTAAATGAATGATTTATTACTCCTTGTCCTTTCTATATAGACTATACATTGGAGAAATTTGTCACAAATGTTTTTTGGAAATGATATTCAACTGCTAAATTATAAATGAACTGTTTATGAATAATTCAAAAGACCAAGGCAAGCAAAGTTCCACAGATAACACTAGTTTATATGGGGTACAAAAGAAGATCACGATCTCTCTAAGCATAGGGATACATGCTACTGTCTTTCAGGCAGAGGTTGTGGCGGTGCAATGCTGTGCAGAAGAGTTTATGAGGCGGGAGGATGGTCAAAGAATACACCAGCTTAACAAGAAGCCAAGCTTCCGATCCTTTTTTTTTGTATGCGCATGTCTCAAGGAGCCATTTGTATAATAAGTTTATTGGCATACTTCACTTTGTTGACCAATTATATCGCCAATATTTGAGAATTTGATCATTTTCTCAGTGTATTTACTAAGTTATCTGTCAACGTCGGTCTCTCCAAGGTCATAAATTCATGTTACCAAAACATCAAAAAGATTGCGTCGGGCTTCGCTTCTTGTTAAGCTGGTGTATTCTTTGGAATCGTCATCTACTCCGACAGCCAAGCAGCACTAAAGGCGATACGCTCTTATTGGATAACGTCAAATCTGTTGTGGTAGTGTCGCAAAGCCCTCAACAAACTAGGTAATCATAATAGAGTGACCCTAGCCTGGGTACCAGGTCACCAAGGAATAAAAGGCAATGACAAGGCCGATTAATTAGCCAAGCAGGGAGCAACGGAGGTCATGATAGTGCCAGAACCTTCCTATGGAATTGCTAAATGCCTAACTAAGCATCTACCTAAACAACTAAGCATCCACAAATGGATAAACAACGCGCTTGTGGTATGATACCCCAGGACAAAGGTACGCTAAATTTTTGCTTAAAAGCCATTCGGCCCAAACTGTCACACGACCCACTATATCAAAGTCGAGAAACTACGAGGATGATGGTGGGTATGCAGACCGTACATTGTAGGATGAAGAAACATATGCACACAATTGGCCTTGCAGATGACAGCCTATGTAGGTTTTGCCAGGAAGAAGCCGAAACCGCGGAGCACATAGTCTGTGAGTGCGAAGGCCTAGCAAGGATGCGGTTTCACATACTCGGAGAAGAAAAACCTAGGGCAGAGAGCTACGCAGGGGAGGGGGTATCCAGGCTAATAAGTCTAATAGAAAGAATAAAGCTAGGTATCGAGCTCTAAATATAGGGAGGACCACAATAGATCTGCAAAGGTCGCAGTGGGATAGGTCAAAGAGCCACTCCAATTCTAATCTAATCTATCTTAAAGAGGGACGCTGTTCCACGGAGATTATTAGAAATTACTAATTTTGTTGAGGATATGTATCTTTGGCCGCATTTCTAATTTTTTTTTAAATGGGAATATGAAAAATTTTATTTCCGTATCTTACTTTTGTGTTTGTTTTTTGCTTATTTAAAAAATAAAAATGTTATAATTTTTTGTTTTGTTCGTTTTATTGAACCATTCATTCTTAGTGTGTTCAATTGGGGGGCTCTCAATCAGGTTGGAACTGGGGTATCACACAATCATGATACGCCACTGTTTATTATACCGCTTTCATTAGTTGGATATTTTCCAAGATTATGTTTATTTGTTCTATAAAAGCACAGATCTTTTTTCGCGATCCTTTAAAACCAGTTGAGGTGCAAAAGCCAATAAAATAGGTATGTATGAAAATTTCGCATATAAAATAGTATATTATGCAATGAGCACGAAATGATGCCCATTTTGCACAAGTATGGAATTTCCAGTCGAAAGCATGTGCTGCAATTCATATGAGTGCAAAATGGCCATTTTGTTGCGAATTGCATACTATACTTTTTCTATGACAACATATCGTTCACGTTTAATACATGCATACATTGCAAAAGCTTACTTTGAAAGAAATAAACTGATAATATCTCATTATTCCGAATTCGCCGCTAATGGGCTTTGTATCAGAAATAAAATGTAAATTGAAGAAATATGTAAATATTTTCTTTATTGCTATTTTCAATAGATACACAGAAATAAAAGCCTATAAATACTTATAGAAAACAACTATGAAGTTACTCGTTACCTACTAAAACTTTGACAGAAACGATCTGATGGCATTTCATCAATTTGTCGCTGGACGTCATAATTTGACAAGCCGTAGTTGTCGTGATTTTAGAGTGAACCTAGACCTAACACGAAATATTCTATTTCACATTTGTTGCTTAGCAACTTGCCTAGCAGCCGATGCAAAATAGTTATTTATGTATAGTCAAAGGCACTCTTATCGTGCGGGTCATACGATTCATCAAAGACATACTCACAGTTAATGTTTTTTTTTTATTACGTTTAATTATAACTTCCAAATAAAGTCCGTAAGATAAATAAGACAGACTTATGCAATTTTGACGGGAAAAAAGATGGATATGTATTTAGTTTTCAGCGATTCTAAAAAGTCTTTCACCAGCGAAGTTTTTATTTAAATGTCAGTTTGACAATTCAAAGTGACAATATATGATGTAGCTATCTTGGTACGTCTATGTAGCTATCTTCATGTTAGTTAAAATAATCTTCTTCTTCTTCTCTCCGGGTGTATTTGTTATCTCACATTTTGGTAACCTCTGTGTTTTTTGATTTGATACATATGGTTAGTGACCTTTGAACCCGCACTTTATAAATGATTATTTAAATGCGACATGGTTTTTTAGAAATAATATGAAATATTACATTATTATCAGTACCTAACTAGTTATCTTTTTTTTTGGTAAGTACAATGATGCTGGGAGTTAACAATGCAAAATGTGTAGAAATATGTAGGGGGGCGTCCATTAATTACGTGAGGTGTTCTAGGGGGGGAGGGGGTCAAGCTAAATCTTTCCAAATCTCACTTAAGGAGGAGGGGGGGGGTCTAGGCAAATATCACGTAATTATTTTTCTCGCAGAAAGCGGTGTAAAGTTGCGTTTTAAAAAAAATTACGTTAATATTCACAAATACTAGTCCTTGCTAGTCTTCAATAAAACCCAACACGTTTACAGTCCAAATAAAGGTTTTAAATAATCTCGCGTGAGATTAGGGGAGGGGGTGGGAGTTGAGGAAAATCTCACGATATCTCACAAAGGGGGGAGAGGGGGTCGAAAAATTCTCAAAAATTCCTCACGTAATTAATGGACTAGGTGATATATATTTTTTACATTTTAAAAAGATTTGAAACAGAAATATTTATGGGTGGGCAAAATTGTGTGTGTGGAAGCAGGGATGGCCTCAGGCCCTGAAGGCTATTGGCCATAGAACTTTTTTATTGCTCTCTATTAAATGTGTCTAGGTTAAAAATCTATTTTTGCTTGCTTAATGAAGTTTATTATAGAATCTAAAATAGCTTTTTCTGTGCATGCCAGGAGAGAACTAATATTCAGTGGAAGAGGAAAGTTATGTTCCTTTAAAGAGATATACAGGGTGGCGCAATCTTCTGACATCGGAGGATTACATGGTTGTGGTGATGGATAGAACTTTATAGTTTTGTGTGAGCTAATACAGTTACTGAGAGCACATTTTGAAAATACTTTCGATTCTACAGGGTGTTCCAATACTACGTAGCAGCACAAACTTACATTTTTTTTAATGGAACGTACTATATTTTGTTTAAGAATCGAAAAGATCTCACCGAGAGCGTTACAAAAATATAGCACTCTAATATATTATAAGGGTGTTTTACAAAGATATGGCCAATTATTAGCAAAAAAGACCTCCTCTTTAACACTCTGCAGAACAGTGAATTAAAATAAATCAACAGGTCTTTGTGTTCAAATGTCATACACACATCATTGGCTGTGCTCAGTATTAATTACTTTTTTCATCTGTGGCTTCTTTAATACAGGGTGAAACAAAACGCAAATCAAGCAATATCTCAAAATTTTTAAATGAATCACCCTATAAGTCTTTTTACAATTTGTTAGTACAATTAATAAACTTTCAAACGATGTAGTAAACTTAGGGCATTAGTTAATGGAAAATCGTAGATATTTTATGATAATGGTCAAAAACAAGTATTTTACATACACAAATTAAATGGTACCTATTGAATTTTTACATGCAACATCTTGTGAATTTTAACATAAATTCTAATCGTAATTTTGGATGCATCTACAATATCTAATCAATGAAATAAAATGTTTGCTAATACCGTAGGAACCAAAAATTTCATATTTATTCATGTTTCACTTTCAAGAATTGTTATTATAGGCTTGTTTGAGAATGGGCGAAACATAATCAAGCCATATTTTTGATTATATCAAGTGGGCTACTATCAAAATAGTATCTACTAATAAATGTCAAAGAAATATTGCTTTATTCTTCGTTTGTGTTTAGGAAGTTGATTCAAACACAATAGTTAACTTGTGGTTCCAACAAGATGGAGCATCTGTATATCAGAAATTTTACCGACAGGTGAATAGGACGTGGTGGACCAATATCGTGGCCTCCTCGATCTCCAGATCTCACATCGATGGATTTCTTTTTATGGGAATACATCAAGCAACTTGTGTATCAAACGTAACGCATTTTCCACAATAACTCCAGCTATGTTGGAAAGAGTAAGATCCTCGTTTTTGAAAAGAATTGTATGGAAGTAAATTATCGCCATTTTGAACACTTAGCATAAACTACTATACTTTTTATAGAATCTCAATGTTCATTTATGTAAATGTGAGTGTTCTTATAATGTTGGTTTTCATAATTGTTAGTTTTTCAAAAATAGAAAAAGTTGGAAAATGACTTACAAGCTTGCATTTTACATAACTAAGATATACTGTTTGTGGTGACTTGAGTAATTATTTCGTAAAGACTACAAACTGCTTTTATATTTATTAATAGGTACCTACTATAATGACATTAGCCTACTTACAGTAAACAAAAATATTTCTTACAACATAATTCCTTCTTTCCTTCCTCTAATGGTAAGAGTAGAAGTCAAAGGTATTTTAGATGCATCCAAAATTAGGGATTAGAATTTATGCCTTAGAAATGTTAAAATTCACAAGATGTTGCATGTAAAAATTTAATACCATTTAATTTGTGTATGTAAAATTCTTGTTTTTGACCATTATCATAAAATATCTACGATTTTCCATTAACTAATGCCCTAAGTTTACTACATCGTTTGAAAGTTTATTAATTGTACTAAAAAATTGTAAAAAGACTTATAGGGTGATTCATTTAAAAATTTTGAGATATCGCTTGATTTGCGTTTTGTTTCACCCTGTATTAAAAAATCGGCGATTTTTTTTTCGAATCGGCGATTTTTCTGAATGAAAAAAATTACATACAATATTTTAGTAATTTTGCACTTATCATGCGATCTATATTTTTATGAAAATTTTTCTTGGTACTTACGTATCCAGGCCTTTATTGATGGCTTACTTGACCCTGATATGCACAGGACGCTTCGTTTAGCCCATCCCAAAACATTGGTCGATGCATTGACTGCTGCTCTTGAATATGAAGCAGCCACGAAGGCGTCAGGATATAACAAAGTTAAGACCGTTCAAGAAGAGGGTGAAGAAGATAAATTTGACAAGTTAGTCAACTTGACAAAAAGCATGGTGGAACGAAAGCCGAGGAAGATTAGATGCTGGAATTGTGGCGAGCTAGGACATGTACGCAGCTCGTGTAAGCGACCTAGAACTCCAAAAAACCAAGAGCCCCAGTCCCAGGAAAACTAGAGTGGATCGGCCACGAGGGGGCAGCACCGACCCAGGATCGTTCCAAAGACCCTCTCATACTGATAGCCTCTCTCAGATGCCGTAACGACAGCGTATTTGTGGATGGCGAAGTTAATGGCAGGAAATATACTCTGCTGGTGGATACTGGAGCAACTAGAACCATAATACGGACAGAGATAATAAAATCTAAGAAGCTTCTGCCAACGAGGCTGCGACTCCGGATCGCAACAGGGGAGAGTGCCAATGTTCATGGAGAGACGCAAATCCAATTGGGAATTGGTGAAAAAAGATATACGCATACGGTAATCGTAGCTGACATCGAAGAAGACGTGATTCTGGGAATGGACGTAATGAATTTACATGGTTTCCAGTTAGACTTTAAAAACAGAACCATCAAGGTGGGTTCCGAAGAAGTATTCCTTCATCCACATGAAGTAAGCAGAACGGTGTTGGCAGCTGTACAGGAAGATACTGGTCTTCCTGCACGAAGCGAAACCATGATAGTAGCGCGGCTACAAGGAATCATGGAAGAAGGTACACCGGCTATGATGGAACCTTGGAACCACGACGAAGAGGTTGGTAAAGGAGTGCTAATTGGAAAAGGACTGGTTACGTCAGCGAAGGAGATCCCAGTACGAGCTATAAACGTTAACGATTACCCAATTACCCTCAAGAAGGAAACCAGAATTGGATGTTGCACACCGGTGACGTCTGTAGTTCGTCAAACAACGACAACCGACATTTCTAATGACAGATTCGAACAGATGTTGTCAATAGCTGGCAAATCCTTGAATCGAGCTGAGAAAAGGAAAATGAGAGAATTCCTCTTGCAGTATCGAGACCTATTCGTACCAAAAGGAGGGAAGACTGGTAGAACATCAGCCGTCAAGCACAAAATCGATACTGGTAATGCCAAGCCAATTAAACAATCAGCGCAAGCGAAGAGAGAGGAAGCTGAAAGAATAATTCAAGAGATGGAGAAAGAAAAAGCAATAGAACCATCTACTAGTCCATGGGTGTCTCCAGTAGTGCTCGTCAAGAAAAAGGATGGAACTACCAGATTCTGCGTGGACTATCGCCAGCTGAATAACGTGACGAAAAAGAACAGCTATCCTCTGCCTCGGATCGACGATACGCTAGACACTTTGGCTGGCACTAAAATGTTTTCCACCTTAGATCTGAAGTCTGGCTATTGGCAAGTAGAAATGGACCCAGAAGACAAAGAGAAAACTTCTTTCACCACCGGATCCGGATTATGGCAGTTCAACGTCATGCCCTTCGGGCTCTGTAATGCGCCCGCGACATTTGAAAGACTAATGGAAAATGTATTGAGAGGGTTATCTTGGAAAACTTGCCTGGTCTATTTAGACGACATCGTGGTATTAGGTAAGACATTCGAGGACCACCTGAAGAATTTGCAAGACGTATTCAAACGACTTCAAGCTGCTCAGCTTATATTAAACCCAAAGAAATAGTTATCCCGAGATCGAGAGTAGCTGAGGTACTGAGGAAGTTAGACGACAGTCCATCAGGAGGTCATCTGGGAGTGAAGAAAACCCTTCAGCGAGTCCGTGAAAGGTTTTATTGGATGAACAGCTCCGACGATGTGAAAGACTGGTGTAAGAAGTGTACGAAATGTGCTACGAGTAATGGACCACATCGCAAGAGAAAGGCTCCCATGAAACAATACAATGTTGGAAGCTCATTCGAAAGAATTGCATTAGATATCGCAGGACCATTTCCGACGACAGAAAATGGTGGTAAATACATTCTGGTTGTGATGGATTATTTTACCAAATGGGTAGAAGTCCACAGGTGAAACACCTGCGAAAATCCTATTTGGACGCGAAATGAGACTTCCTTGTGACCTGGAATTTGGTTGTCGTCCTGGAGAAGATCTAGCGGGAGAAGACTACGTGATCCAGTTGAGAAAAAGGATAGACGATGTACACGAATTGGTTCGAACGAATCTCCAAGTTGCCAGCGACAGAATGAAAAAACGGTACGACACGCAGGCTACAGAAGGCAGTTTCAAAGAAGGGGACAGAGTATGGTTACACAACCCAACGAGGAGAAAAGGCTTTTCTCCCAAACTACAAAAATCTTGGGAGGGTCCATACTTAATCAAGAAGAAGATCAACGACGTCATCTATCGCATAAGTAAGATTCCCAATGGAAAAGCGAAAGTAGTCCACCAAAATTGACTAGCGCCATTCGAAGGAGACCATGACAAAGAAGAAGGAGGAAACTATATCCGGGAAGATCCTGACCCTGCCTTCGAAGAATTTATGGGCGTATATGGAGGTACCGGTAAAGCTAGATTTGGAGTTACTACAGAGCAACGACAAGATTTGTTCACGCTCCCGGAAGACTATTCACTGGCACACAACATCCCAGCCAATATCAAAAATGCACGAGGTTTGGCATTCGTCTTTCGAAAGAAGTTTGGACAATCAGAAAAACTTTCAGAACAGATTCCGACCCCTGGCAAAACACTGAAACTCAAACACAACTCACGGCACATCTTCTATCTCGTAACAAGGGACGAATTTCAAGATCGATCCACCTACCGGAATGTGTGGGAAGCGATACGAAGTCTTCGAGACCACGTGCTGGAATCCAACGTGAAGAAACTAGCGATGCCTAAGATAGAGAGCAACCAGTTGGATTGGCGAGTCATTAGGAATATGGTGGAAGTGATCTTCGTAGATACCGATGTCCACATTTTAATCTGCAGCTATTCCCCACGTAATCAGTATCCGATGAAGACAGTACCCTGTTATTTCCATACGACCGGAAAGTGTAGGAATGGATCCAGTTGCCGATTTAAACATCCAGTCCCGGCTACACAAGAGTTCCAGGAGGAAATTACTATTAAGGAGGGGGCAATGTTACGAACTCACTAATTCCGAAGCCGGTCCTGTCGCAAACGATGAATGCGACCTTTCTAGAAAGTTTCTCGAAGCGTACCAAGGCCAATGGTTTGACTCGAATGTTCCCGACTCTCCGGGGGGTCAATTTCAACATCATAATCGTGATCAGCGACCTCGAAAGCTCCCGTGTACCCGATTTGAGCCAGTTCTGACTCTTATTTACAGAGGCCTCCCAAAAGATGCATTTTTGGCATGCATTTTTGACTGCAGCGATGCAATTTCCGATTTGTAATGGAAACAAAGTAGGTAAATTTTTTACAAATAATTTTCCAAAGCGAATGCAAATCTACTGATCCCCAAAAACATGTCAGAAACGTATCAGAAAACAGGTTATTCCAAGTTCCAAGTGAAAACTTTGATGCAAAAAATTATTACGATCTAATCGACTGGCAACAAGAAATAACTGAGCCCCCTATTCTAAGAAACGTGTGATACAAATCTTAATTCCTTCATTGCAAAAGTAGGTGAAGGTGAATTTCCTTTTTCACGTTCACCCTGTCATACTCAAGCAGTAGAAAGAGTTGTGAAGACTTAAACTGAAGCATCCACTACGTTGTGTCCAAAATAAACAAAAGGACTTTGTTGCTACTTCGCTGTATTGTACGTATATTAATAGTTTGTCTTTGTTTTTCTATTCAATATGTATATCATTTTTTAAATTAGTTCAAACTTTTTACCCTCCATTTTTGTCAATATCACGAATTTTCAATGTCAAACCGGAAGTGAAGATAGTGTCACAAAATAGAAAAATTTTAAAAAATTAATTTGAAATAAAGCTCTATTTTAGTACTCTTAGCAATTGATAGCTTTCACACATTATTTTTTATGGATTTTCGATAAATTAATGATTTTCCAAATTAATCTCAAATTTCAATGTCCATCTGGAGGCAGAAGATAAACTCCAATTGAAACAGATTTTTACACATTAATTAAGTACATAATTTAACACCCTTTTACAAGTATTACAAAACGAAATTTCACAAAAAAAAATTTTCCATATATACATTTGACCCACCCCAGAAATGTCATTATCATATAATTATATTAATTACATTGTACTGAATATATAAATGTATGTAAATGCGTGTTGTAAATTGTATGAAAAAACAAATTTTTGCCAAATAACATTAATAACAAACAACTTTTTAATGAGTATATTGTTTAACAAGCTACTATTTTCTATAATTAGTTGAATTTTCTAGATATACACAAATACTTTTGAAGATTCTTTTTAAATGGCTTGTATAATTGAAGAGACATTAACCATTGCAAAAGAGGTACCTTTTGATAAGGATGGACCTTTGTTCAATGTGTCTCCTTTACCAGCTCGTAGAACTTTAGGAACAGAAGAACGCTTCCAAAAATTTAAGGTAAAGAAAAAGTATACATATGTTCGTATATTATTTTTTTACAGTGGCGGTTTTAGCATGGGTCGAAGCGGTCATAAAAATCGGATCAGTAACTTTTGCGTGGGAGGGAAACATCTATCCGTACATCCTTACAAATTTTCACGTTTATAATGACTCAAGATTAAATCATAATTTTGAGTGGGAGATTTGAATTTTGTATATAATTCACATGCTGTCTTATTAATAAAAATTTCTTACTCCACCCTTACTCTTAGATTAGTCAAAGACTAGTTACTCAGAGACTAGCGTAGGTTTGAAGAAGTGATACAATTGCTATTAATAAACTCCGACTAAGAGCCGGTTTGACAAGAGAGATTTATACTAGGTATAGTTATTCCGGGAATAAAGTTATACCAGAATTTTTACCTAGTTTAAAACTAGTTGGTTTTACGATGCTTTTATACACCGGTATAGCAATTCTTGGAGTGAGAATTGCTATACCGTTTTCTGCTTTTTCCAATTTTTCCATCTTTCTCAAATCTTCCAAATAATAATCCCTTTCTTCCATCGCAAAATAATTACTACTCACTGCACCAAAGCAAATACTTAATAAATATACATAATTGATAAAAATAAACTGAATAATAATACGAACTGATAATGCAAAAACGACAAAATAAATTTCGAATTAGGATATGACATTTATAATACCACAATTGACAGTTCAACAAAACTAAAATTATATTTATTCGAAGGTTATTCCGAGCTTAAGCTACCTATTTCCTTGGATTAAAATTATTACCAAAGTTAGTCCCAGACTAACCTCGGAGTAGCCTATTCCTTGTCTAATATGAGTTTATTAATAGCGTATCTGTCAAACTGATGGCTTAAGCATGGAATAAAGTTAGTCTCAGGTTACTCCGTCTTTATTAATAAGACCGTTAGTGTTTCAAGCAGATGTTTTTTTTAATTAAGCAAAAATCGAGTAGATAACAGAAAAGTTCTCTTTCCCCAAAAGTAGGTATCATTTGGGGGATAAAAGTTGAGGGGTGTTTTTTTTAAATTGATTAATTGATTTTAATTAATAGAAAAATTGGGATATTTGCAATTTTTAATTTTTTTTGTGATTACTTTCATTGATAGAAAACATTATTTCAACAAGATATAATCTATCGAATACCACACGAGAATTCGATAATAAATCTCCAGGCCTTTCCTCAAACTTGTCGCCATTTGCGTTGCCTTAACAAGTAAGTCAGGTTTACTGCGACCTTCGTTAGGTCTATTGTGGCTCACCCCTAGGGATTACAATTCACCCCAGCATCCTGTGCTTCTGGCGAAGTCCATGGTTGTATTTGGTGATACTTTTTTTGAAGTCGTTCGGCTCTAAGGTACTAAAACCGAATATATCATACCTTCCCCTGCCCAAGGCTGGGCATGAACATAGCATGTGCTCAGCAGTTTCGTCCTCCAAATTACAGAACCGACAGTCCGCGGTCTGAACCAGACTCATCTTTTTTAGGTGATAATTCAGTCGACAATGTCCTGTAAGCAGTCCCGACAGAATGCGTAGGTTTGTTCTACTCCTTTCCAGGATCTGCTTATTTTTTGTACTCGAAGTGTAGTATATGAGCGCCTTCGAGTGAGAGAGCCCAGGTATGTCTCTTCGCTCAGGTAGCTATGACTGATCCAGCAGTAAGCTAAACTGGTGTAATTGAAGATCGATGCTTAAAGTAAACGGTGTTTACAAGCATTAGAACTTAACAATTGGGAATGCCAAAATAAGCACAATGTTCTTCTTTGGGCTTCGAGGTAGTTTTATACTTTTGCATTTTTTGTAGGAAAGTAACAAGCATGACAAACCTTTATTCCCGAATTACGATGGTACAATTTGGACGAGGCCAAGTGAAAATGAAGTATTGACGCCTCTAAGTGGTAATGTTGTAGGTATGTTTTAATAATATTTTATTTCCCGACTTTGACTTACTATTATTAACAAGATTCTGAACATAAACTGGCAAACTCTCTACGAATAGATCAGTTTACCAAAAATAACGATAAAGCAGATATACGTATAAATAGGTATAATTATCATGACTGGAAGTTGTCCCTCATGGATGAAAGATGTCACAGCCAGTAGAAAATATAATTAACCGGTTGAAATATGTTCACAACCGATGGAAAATATTCCCCACCGGGAGAAGACATCACAAACAAGACTATAACATGTCCCCTAAAGTCTTCTACCAGCTGCACCCTGCCAGAAGTAGGTCTTTACTAGCTACGTGCATTTTTAAAAATTTTCAAACAGAATAAAATAAATTTAAACTTAGCAATGATAAAATCGAAATGGTACATGAAAAATTAGAAAATAATGGGTAAAACCCAGTCTAGGAAAACACATGCAAATATTTAACAACATAATACAAGGCAAATTAGAAAAAAAGATCTGTTGCTTCAAACTGAAAAAGTCAAAGGTAAATATTAATCAATCTGGAACAGAAAATCAAAAAAAATTAAAAAATTCAACAAAAATCCAATGGAACCTATAAACCTGTAGCAACTGGGCAACAATTTCTGCAACAGAAAATAGAACAAAATTAAAAATAGTATCTGAAAAGTATAAAACTTGTACTTACCTGTAAGGTTGGATAGTTTTTCAAAAATAGGTGGAATGACATAGCTTACCTTTTGTAAGACAAATGCACTGTAATATTGAGTGAATGTGAGCTCCGACATATCTAGGTTTTTAGAAAAAAGTACCTATACTTGTGAAAGAAAAGTAGGATGATATTCAAAAAATATTTTAAGTTATATAGGTTACCTTATACCTGTGTCATCTGTCATCTTGTAAAAAAATTATGAAAATATACCTATATTACTAGGGAAAAATAGCGTACATAGAAGAAATTAAAACGTACTCACTTTGTTGGGGTAGACATATACTTTACGTAGCCTTGAACAAAAAACAGAATAATTATTAAAATGTTACCAGTTGAGGATTTTGCAGAAATTCGTCGAAAAAGTTCAATAAAATATCAATGCCGTTTAATAACTAGATATATATTATACAGCGTGTTGTTTTAAAATTATTCAAAACAGCTTGTGCTTCTTGAAAGACGGTTCTTAATAAAGCAAAATGAAGCATTTCAAAGCATTTCCAAAAAAATGTATCTATAGTACATTTAATAGCCTTCTTGGTGTGCGTCATCGATTGTGACGTAGGTATATCCGCATTTTAGGTGGGTAGTTTTTTTTATTTGCTATTTTGGCATAATAATAGCTAACCTTAAATTTGATAAATAAAATCATCAGGATCGTATTCAGCCAAATTCGAAAAGGCTATGAAATTAATAATTACCAGCTTCCAGCTTCGTTTTCTAACTGAAAATACTTGAGAATTTTCAATGATGTTTTTCCGTGTATCCAGGCATATTTTTGTATTATTTAAATGAATATAACAGTAAGATAAATATTATCTTTTCATAAAAAATAATTGACCGTAAGCAACAAAGTACTGACCTGAACGGAACTGTCAGTGGAACAGTAGAAAAAGACGTAACACATTGCCAATACGAAAGGTACGTCTGCATCCTATTTCTTCCGATTGATAGGTCGCGCTTGCTCGTAATCTAAACATCAACTAATCAAATTTTTTAAGTCTTAGATTAGGGTTAACGTTTGTAATACATTTAAACGGTTCATTATTTGATATTTTTCTTCCAGCGTAATGTGCTAGAAGGCATTAACAATCGATGACGTACACCAAAAAGGCTACTGAATGAACTCTAGCATAAAAATTGAACGACAAATACCTACACTATTGTAACATTCTAGTCATTCTTTTTATAAAGTGCTATTCAAAAGTCCCCTCCCATCCTCGTATCTTTTGAACGACTACACTTACATTAATAAAATTTGGAGGGTGAAAATAAAGTGTTGTAAATTTCTCTACGAATGGTAACAGGTGACGTAATAGTAATAGATGACGTCACATTGCCACTCTGGCCAATAATTTTAAATAGGACCTTATGGCGAGTGATATCTCGTTTGAAAGGCATTGACATTGGCTACATAGCCATATTAATTTTGTTTGGATTAAAACTAATTTTGACGGATAAATTAAATAAATACCAAAATTATTGAAATTATTTTTTTAAATTTAATTAATCAAATATCAACAATGGATTCTTATAGCAAGTGTTCGAAATGTGCTCCGTCTATTTCCTGACAGAAATACATCCTATTAGTAAACTCTTGTCGTACTCGTTCGAATGTGTCAGCTGAAATTGCATCGCATTCTTCAATAATTCTTTCTTTCAAAACGCCAATGCTATCTGGTGCCGTAGTATAAACCTTAGATTTCAAGTACCCCCATAGAAAAAAAATCTAATGGTGTCAGATCTGGTGACCGCGGTGGCCATTCTATAGGACCTCGCCGGCCGATCCATCTACCTCGATATTCTTCATCCAGGTAACGTCTTACTGCACCATAAAAATGTGCAGGAGCACCATCTTGTTGAAATGTTAGTTCCAGATGGACGAATTCATCTGGATTATCTTCCAGAATTTCAAGATTTAACGGCTCAATTGCATTTTGTAAAATCTCCAGATATACTTCACCGCTTAAATTTGAATTTAGGAAGACAGGACCAACTATGTGGTTTCCCAAAATACCTGCCCAAACATTGACTTTTTCTGGAAATTGGGTATGTTGTTCACTAAAGGTGTGAGGTTTTGTGTCACTTCAATACCTTACATTTTGTGTATTCACATTTCTATTGAGGCAAAAAGTACTTTCGTCACTAAAACAAATTGTGCACCATTTTTAACTTTTACGGATGAAATTTATTTTTAGCCAACACTCTCTGTACTGTACTTTTACTTACTTCACAGATAGACGCAACTTTAGTTGAAAAGGAAGTAGGGTTTACTCCCATTTCAGCAACTATAAAAATTTTTTTTATCATCACTAAATGTTGGTCGACCAGATCATTTGCCATCTTGAACACTACCTGTTGCTTCAAACTTGTGAAGAAGCTCCCTCAAATAAGTTCTCGAGATAGGGCGATCTGGGTATCTCTCATTAAATAAACGTTCCGCTTCATGGATATTCTTTCTAGATTCACCAATTATTAAGATAGCTGCTACTTTGTCGGCTTGAGTACTTACCATTTTGCCTATGTAAACTCTTAAACGTCTCTCGTTAAACAATAATAAAATTAAATATATAAGCTATTTAGAAAAACTTTGCAAAGCAACAAATACTATCAAATTAAAAACGTCAATTTTTTGACAACTAACCAGAGGCGGACTGAAAAATCTTAGAAATAATAATTTTGGTATTTACTTAATTTATCCGTCAAAATCAGTTCAAACCCAAACAAAATTAATATGGCTATGTAGCCAATGTCAATGCCTTTCAAACCAGATATCATTTGCCATAAGGTCCTATTTGAAATTATTGGCCAGAGTGGCACTGTGACGTCACTATTACGTCACCTGTTACCATTCGTAGAGAAGTTTAGAGAACACTTTATTTTCACCATCCAAATTTTATTATTGTAAGTGTAGCCGTTCAAAAGATACGAGGGGGGGAGGGGACTTTTGAATAGCACTGTATATTAAAAATCAGTAGCTTATTGTAAAAAATTATTCATATAGGATTCAAAATATAAAAAGAATGTTGTATATATTTAACGTTAATAACTACAATTAAATAAAATAAAAACCTACCCTTCTTGAAGAATGTATCAAGCTCTAATCCCTGAATTCCCTATAGGTACTCCATTCACATACACTCCAGATTCACTGAAATAAAAAATAAAATAAATTTCAAACACCACCCAGATACAAATGAAATTTTCATTCAATATCCCCTGTAGGAGCTTCAATAAGAGGTAGACTCAGTTTTACATAAGAAGATGCCACGTGAAGCTGTATGCAATCATATGCGCAAACTTGTTGTCAAAACCATAGTAGGCAATCCAGTGACCTGTCAAATAAAATTCAATATGGCGACACAGGGCAAACCAATGTGATTTAATATATTGTAGACCATGGATTTTGGTAAACATAACTGTTTATTTTGGAGAAAGGTGCTTTTATTTTGCTTTGGTGTCTCTATACTAATAATAATATACAATAAAAAGTTCAGTTTTACAAAACTTTTAAGCTGGGTATGTCAATTTAGGACCAACTTTTGGTTGTGTACCTACATAAGAACATTATTTTTTTGTTAGTGGTTTTTAGACTATCAAGAATTATTATTTAATATTTACGAGTAAGTACACACTGACTAAAACATATAGGTACAATATTATAATGAAAGTGAAACTTTTATGAAATTGATGGCATTAAAATTTCACTTGCTTGAATTGGAAGATATCACCTGCAGTATTTAACTTTTATGCTTACGGATTTCAGGAGTGAAACACCTACTTCAAAATGCCAACAACTTGTATTGTAGTCGGTTGTGGGAGCCGTTCAAACCGAGACCAAGTAAGCTTTTTAAGGTCCAGCTGTTTTAAAGAACACATTTTTGGTGCACAAGATTGAATTAAGTAAGAAGCGTAAAGAAATGTGGTTAGCAGCAATCAATAGAGATGATTTAACAGAATCAAAAATCAAATATCAGGCTGTATATAGCAGGCATTTTGTTCAGTTTTGTATATTTTGTACCTATATGAAATAATTCGACTAAAAAGTCTTGAGCATTGTTTATGACTGAATAGACAATACAAAACTAACCTATCTGTCTAAATTGTTTGCCCTGCAAACAGGATCTGGATTGCCTAATTGTAAAATTGACATTCGACTTAAAATCAGTAGCGTAACGTTTTCACATTTTTAAGTTAACACATCATTGGAATTTGTCGGCTTTGACTGTGGATAATTGACAAATTGTTTAGGAGGCATTGTTATATAGATCAAATAAAACAAACAACACTCCGATAAACTCGCTAAACGTCTTAAAATATACAAAAATCGAAAATATTCGATAAACAAACCGCAAATGTCAATAAAAAAATTTCTGTCGGCATGAAACATCGCTTGTAACGCCAATGGCATGAAACGATCGTTAATGCCCGGTTTTATAAAGTCGAGTTAAATATCTCGAGTTACCCCGAGGGTTAACTGTCTGGTTAAAATGCAAAGATCACTGGCGTATTACTGTAAAAATATATAAAAGAAGAGAAAGTCGGACCATAAAACAGTGTTTCCTTCTATGAGTCGGGTACAACAAAACCTATATCCTCACAATTTTTGTTATATAGTGGAAAATTGAAATTACTAAATTTAAAAATGGATTTTGCCAGCATCAGTAGAAGGAGTGTGAACTTCTCGGAAGAAGAAGTTGTTGTGCTGACTGCATTTCCATTTTCTCGAGGTGCCTCATCCATTTGAACAATGTCTTCCTCATCATTTGTTGGGAAGTAATCAAAAATTTCAAATTAATCTCTCACTTCATCCATGTCCACATTGAAAATATATATCTTATATGATATTATTTATATATATTATATCTATATCTATACATAACCTTCCATTTCTTCACATTTTAGCATTTTGCGCATGACAACCGCTAACTCGAGAGTTAACCCGAGCCAAATGATAG
Source organism: Galerucella calmariensis (assembly GCA_910591675.1). NCBI lineage: Eukaryota > Metazoa > Arthropoda > Insecta > Coleoptera > Chrysomelidae > Galerucella > Galerucella calmariensis. The sequence continues at coordinate 21,471 of CAJUYG010003280.1, forward strand.
GGCAGGGTTAACTCTAACCCCGCTTTATAAAACGCTGTATCACCCACCGGTCACAGGGTTAACTCTCGGGGCAGGGGTAACCCAAGCTTATAAAACGAGCATTCGAGGTGAAATAGATAAACAAGACCGAGTTTAACCGAGGTTAACCTCACGTTGCTTCTTCTTATGAAACGGAGTCTAGCAGTATATACAATTTTTTATGATTCACCTCCTATATAAAAACAATTATTAGTCATAGGAATATTTACCGGCCGGCTTTTGAATATTTTGTTATAAATAAATTACAAAAATATCTATTCTCATAGCCAAATTAATTTAAAAACCCAACTAAAGAAATAATCTTTTAAAATTTAATATACAATTGAAACCTTCTTTTTTATTTAAAATCCGTAGTTTATGATAAAAAATTTTTGGTACCTATTCAAAGTATAAAATAGTATATTATACAGCAAGGAGGTGAAGACTATTATTATTCACCGAGCGGAATAAGGTGCGATGCTTATAAATGTCTTCACCACCATGGTGTAGGTAGATACGTTTTTTTCAACAACTAGCCAAATTTAAGACAAACATTGAAGATAATTCAAAATCGCACCAAATCGTTTGACTGACAAGTACAGTCAGTTTTCGATCAAAGTCTGTTCTCACAAGCATCACAGACAATCTTTGACATTTCGGATTCGGCGCAAAGACTATCTGTGATGCTTGTGAGAACAGGGGACCTATTCTCAGCATATGCAAATTTGCATTCGCATATAACAATTTACGAATGGCTACATGCGCATTCGTAATAAATATTGTATTCTTTCCTATTCGCATACGTGGTTCGCAACGGTTAGCTAAACACACTCGCGTAAACATGGCAATACAGCATTAGAACATGCTGTGGCTCAGCTGATGTTTATCAAATCCCCTGACGTACAATATTAGGCTTGTTCTCATAAGCATCACAGACAGTCTTTGACAATCCGGATTCGGCGCAAAGACCCAAAAGCGTTCTCGTTAGAACGATTTAGGGTCTTTACGCCGAATCCGGATTGTCAAAGACTGTCTGTGATGCTTATGAGAACA
>CAJUYG010003281.1:0-11805 GCA_910591675.1 Galerucella calmariensis
TATGCAACTTTCATGTAATGGCCATTAATACACTCGCATATTATACACGAAATTCGCCTGCGGCTCCATGAGTAGGAAAAGAAGATGCATATACAGGATGTCCCACGATGATTAAGACAAGTGATATATCAGAATTGGGTAGTAGTAGATAATTATAATTTTGGGGGTATGAATTAGAGCAAATGCTTCATCTTTTTTTGTTATTGTGTTACCCAATGAGTTATTTGTTTTTGGTCACGTGACGTCGCATTCAAAATTATTAATGGAACACCCTATATGTTTTCGTGATTTTCGATTCTCCTTGAAGTGCTGATTTCGTAGAAACCACATTCTTGGGGTCTAAATTAAATATTTACAGAGATACAGGGTGTTAAAAATCACCTATTTTTCAACTTTAGGTCATTGTTTTGTGAAAACTGCTCAATATTTGGCAAAACGGCTTACATCTCCCTATCCTAACTTTTCAAGGGGGCTACTCGATGGTGCTGAAGAAAATTTAATACAGGATGGTCGAAAAAAATCAGAATGTGGTAAACTTTTGACCATCCTATTTCAATTTTTCTATAGCAGCATCGAGTAGCCCTTGAAAAAATAGGATAGGAAGATTTAAGCCGTTTTGCCAAATATTGAGCAGTTTACACAAAACAATGACCTAAAGTTGAAAAATAGGTGATTTTTAACACCCTGTATCTCTGTAAATATTTAATTCAGACCCCAAGAATGTGGTTTTTACGAAATCAGCACTTCAAGGAGAATCGAAAACCACGAAAACATATAGGGTGTTCCATTAATAATTTTGAATGCGACGTCACGTGACCAAAAACAAATAACTCATTGGGTAACACAATAACAAAAAAAGATGAAGCATTTGCTCTAATTCATACCCCCAAAATTATAATTATCTACTACTGCCCAATTCTGATATATTACTTGTCTTAATCGTCGTGGGACACCCTGTATTTAATAACAAATGTTTGTACTTTCTTCGCAATTTACAATATCATCATTCTGCTTTCTTAAGAATAAGTATAAATGCCACAAGGAACATACAGAAGATATCATCATTCTGATGTGTCCTCTTCATTATCTTGAAAATCTTGCTCATCGTAGCTGTCGACGTCATTATCCTCGGAAGAATATATTCTAACTTGTTGTATATTGGTACAGCTAATACCGCTGCAATATCTTGAACATGAGATGCCAGATTTCTTACATTTGCAGCGACTGCTGCTACAGTTGGTTGTGCAGCCACAGGAAACCTATACAAATACAACCATAAAAAAATTTAATATAAAGCCAAATTAAGAGGAGGTAGTACCTTGCAATATAATATTATCGTGGAATAACATCAACATTTTTGAATTACGGTATTTTTTGCCAACGTAAAATCGTCCACATGTAAATTTTATTAAATTTTGTAAATTGATTTCTTTAAAAACTCGCAAAACATCGACTGGGTAGTTGCTCCTCTTTTTCCATGAAAAATGTCAATAAATGTAAACCTACAGTGTGACCCATTTTAGATGAAGACAAACCCATCCTTTGAAGGAATTCAGATTGAAACTTTTGTACAGCCATGCAAGTATATTGATAATATTTTTCAAGATATCCTACTAATTTTTAAACAGTGGTCCATTAACTTGTATAGCCGGACAAAAGTTCAAATTTGAATTTATTCAAATAAGGAACATATCTTATCTTAAATGCGACAAACTGTATTACTTATGCAAAAAAATTAGCTCACCACATTTAGAAGCTCATCCGGTGCTAAGTTTTGCTGTGTCATAACTGGTAATAAAAGAAGAGCTGTTCGTTGCCAACCCCAATCTTCTGGTCTCAACATCCTTCCAAGCCAGGTTTGCATTTGAAAATAAACACGTTTGACGTGCTCTTCTAACGCTGCTGCAGTTGGAGGTAGCGAACTTAATCGCATTACAGTGTTTTGTAGTGTCACTATACGTAACCATCTCCAATCCTTTTGCATTTAAATAGGAATAAGGTATCGCTTTGATACTGCTCTTTGTTCCAACTGCTTCAGATGTAGCAGAATTATATTTCTTCACTCTCTCAATACGACCTTCATATGATACGTTATCGTCAGGCGTGTAAATTGCAATACCACCCAGACAATGGAACGTGTCGTGGCCATCCAGAGTATTAACATTATGGTCTGTATTGTCAAACACGTGTTGAACGTGCACTCCTTCTTCAATTTTAATTTTTGGTGGATTTAAGACAATGGACGTTTCAAATTGCACCAAATGATAGTATGAAACACAGATGCCCATCCTATTTAAAAGATCAATCACTTGTTTTGAGCCTGTCTTTCTGTATATATAAGTACCAACAGCTAGCTGAAGCGTGGATATAAATGTCTGCCTACGAACAGATGATATTATAGCATGACCGATGGTGGAACGCCTCATTTTAAAGCTATCTTCATGTTCTTTTTGTTCGCCTTCTAATAATTTTTCCAAAAAAGTTGAAAATGATTCAGGGATATCATTTTCCACATCATTGAGAAAGTTAATGCCTGATGGGTAGCTGTCGTTCGAATAATCATGGTTTTTAATATCTTTTTTCAACAATTCCGCTGCGACGTTTAAGACTGTCTGTTTCTCTGGTTCGAGAAGATCCTCCCCCCTATAATATTTCTTACACATATCCCCAAAATCATAATATTTGTAGCGAATAATTGTTGACTTCCCACGTTCCTGTTGAATGTAGATATCCGATCCATATTTTTCTCTTAATTTGTTATAGAGCAGAGTGTTGGACAAGCAATGATCTTCCATTTGTTTGGTTAATTCAGCTAAAATAAACTAAAATTTTTGACTTTGTTCAATATAGTCACAAACCTTTTGAAAGGCAGTACTGTTCAAAGTTGTTGCAGGTGATTTGGTACGTTCAGCTTGAACAATTTGGAGGAAGTGAATGTGATACCGTGCCCCTTCTTTTACTAGTGAAGTAATTTTACCTAATCTGAGAAACACGTCTTTTCCCAATTGATCAGATCGGCGATTAGCTGCATTAATTACGCGATCTTTATAAGATTCCTTCTGTACTACCCTCATTAGATGTCGATTGCGACGAGAATCACAAATATTTCCGCAATAAAAGCATAAAGATTTAAAATCGAAAGAATCACAACCACTCGCAGAACTTGAGGGCCTCTCTGATGTAGGTAATTTGGGTTGATTTATTACCGTCTCCATTATAACTGTATTTAAAATAAAAAAGTGATAATGAATGTGTAATAAGCATTAAAAACATTTAAATATTTCGGTTTAACGACAAACAATATAAGTACACCGGACACCCTCTTTTAATAGTTGTAGACAAAAAGAAAGAAAAAAAATAAAATTCGAAATCTAATTTAACAGACGAGATGTTTGATGTATGTAGGTATATATTTAAAAAAAAATTAATAGCTCCTATAAAAAAATAAACTCAATTTTTTTATCACCAAAAAACAACCAATCCAAACAGATTACTTTAAAATAACATATTATGAAGCCGCTCATCGGAAATTGTTTTTCTCAATACAGTTCTTTGATCAAAATTTTAATTTTTTATATTTATAAATGTCTGAAATATTTTCATTTTATTTTATAGTCCAAAACAAGTGTAATACAGTGTATAAGTTAAACAAAAAATATACCAATTTACGTATACCCTACAAATCATAATTAGTTTTATTGTTACTTACCAAAAAATTAACAAGATAATTGTCCTCAATTTTCACACTGTATACGTATACCTAACTATTGTACATTTATTCAAATGATTGCACTACGTTGATTTATGTAGGACTTGAATTTTAGTGTTTATTAAAAATAACAATTTTAATCAGACAACTTAATTTAACAATAACCACCACACAGTTAGGGAAAAATAGTTCAACTTATTCCGACGGACACTAATAAACAGACTGTATATCTACATCTTTAGTTTTTATTTATCTTCGACAACCCACAAACATAAACAAACATGCATCCCTCTCCTCATTGCATTACTATCTTCTACTCGACACAAGGGTCGTGAGAACAGGTTGATAATGCTAAAACCGAGTTATTATGTAAATTTATTTTGGTAAAATTAACTTCCCATAACATATTTGTCATAAATCACGAAATCTCACAATTTTTAGTGGCGCTGACAAGAAATATATTGGGAAACATTTGTGTTTATAATAAATAGTGTAAGTTTATGCTATATACTCTTGAAAAATAAAACAAGGCATTATGTTTCTAAGATAATGAAAAAACAATAAATTATATTTAACATACAATCACATACAAACAAAAAACAAAGTCATCAGCTTACCTTACATACGATTTATATCAATAATTTTCATTTATTAATAACTAGTGAAAATTCATAAATACAAATGAAAATGACGACGCTTATAATTTTCCAGGACAAAAAGTAAGCCTGGCATCATGGCAATCTGACCAACACGTGCGAATATGGAACAGAGGTAAATGCGCCATGGGTCAGTTTTAGGAAAGAGGAAGTATAAAAGTTTCAATTCACTTCAATGACTTTCCTGTTATTTATGGAAAAAAATCGATTTAACGTTACAGAAGCAGAATTTTTTTCTCTACAACTTTTATCTAAAACTTTTTAACAGAATTGCTTCAATTCTCAATATATTGCGATTTTTAACATTTATTCACGACTTTCAACCCCTTCCCGGGGGTTAATCTCAAAAATTTGTTCAGAACTAAATTCCTGAGATAGAAATCTATAGTAATTCATACATCACATCGCCTCAGCAAAAATCGGTTCACTTTCGTTGTTTTTAATTGGACTAAAACTGGTCTTGCCGCTTTTTCTTAGACAGTAGGAGCTACACGGAAAAAAAAGAATCGTTGTATCTAGTAAAATTTATTTGGATCAATTAAATTAAAGTGTCATATATGCACGACAAAATATTATTTTGGAGTAATTAAAATAATTTCTTGGTTTCAATGCAGGTTAAAGTATTGATGCAACTAACTGTTTGTTGACTGAACCAAATATTTAGTCAACTGGACCATTTTCATAAATTATTTTGATAAAATTATTGCTTCAACATAGTGTATATTTTGTTGAATTGAATCTGAAAAATGATCAAATCAATTAGAAAAATAATGATTTAGTAAATTTTTTTTTGTTGAACAAATTATAATAAATGATCTAACGAACAAACGTTATCATCATATCAATTTCTTTTTTAGTTGGTTCGAAACAAATTTTGGATTCAGGTGAAGAATTATGTTGTTAAATTGAATAACAAAATTACTAAACCAACGAAATTCATAAGCAAATCAAGAAAATTAATTGCTTGCGTTAATTTTGAGAATTTATCCGATAAATTAAATATTTTAGTTGAAAAGTATAATATGTTGATTGAACTTGAAATGCAATCAGTTTGATTAACTGATTGCTAATTTTAATATAAAAATTAAGTTGACATAACATACTGAGTGCTATAAAAAAGAAAAGTTAAATATACGTCATAGCATTTTATTTAAAAAGAAAATCCAATAACAAAATAAAATATTAATTTTCTAAAACATAAAATCAAACTTCCACTAACTGCATTTCTTTTCAACCGCAATTACATTTCCATAAATTGGAACCAATCCACTTGCAAATTCACTATAAGGGCATCAGGGAAAATCAAACCATAATATATGTTGATCTACAAAGAAGTAATAATAAAAATAGAGTTTAATGAATGTTCTAAGCAAGCATAAAGGAAATTCTTGAATTTTCCAATATAAATATACGAAACACTGAATTTAGGTAGCACTACTATTACGCTTAGAATTAACAATTTGCATGTTAATGATGATGAATATAACAAATTTAAAGTGAAGGTAATGACACATTACCTTACATTTCCAATTAGGTAGGTTAGGTTAGGTAGGATCATAGCAAAGTACCGTAACTTTGTAAAAAAGACATTAGGTACTTACTGTTTAAAACCGGGTTTAATCTCAGTTTAAATTCATGTTTCGTTTAGAATGTGATGTATGCGATTTAAGATACAACTGATACAAGACAAACTACCTATCATCTTAAAACAAAAATGAACATTTTTTCGGAAGAAACGAGATAATATAATATTTGTAAATAGAATACATAATTATATTTACCTGAATAATCCGCTAATCCAGGACAATTTCCAGACAACAGGTTATCACTCACCTAACGATCTAACTCCTATTTTAAAACAATATAAAATGAAGAATGAAGTGAAAACGTTGTGATAGATAGAAACAGGAAAATCTACTAAGCAAGAACATTTTGAATGAATCAGATAATCAGTCGATACAAATATGAAATTATTCCGATTGAACTATTGCATCTATTGAAACAAACAAGAATAAATAGTTCAAATTGACTGTTGAAATTGGTTACTTCAGAGATTTTAAGTTCCAAACCAATTCATTTTTTGTTTTAAACAATATAGTGTACATGCTTGATTGAAAAGCAAATATTAAGGTTGAATTGATATTATTATTCGCTTAAAAGGAGTTGAAAAATGCTTCATTTAAAAAAATTTATTTTGAACCGAGCGAATTCACTTGTTTGAGTCAACCAAATATTATATTTGAGTTAATAATATTATTCGCTTAAAGTAAGTTAAAATATATTACATTTGACAAGAGTGTATGTTTGAATCAAGCGTGTTCATTTGTTTGATTTGAATGAATCATTCTTTTGAGATAATATTATAATACTTTGATGTAAATTAGGAAATACTTGACTTGATAAGTCCATTTTTGGTTCAAGAAATTTCTAGAATTAGGTCGACAATTCCATTTTGTTTCGGCAATTTTAATATTTCCTTGGACGAATACATTCAGTATTTGATATGAATGAAATTTAATCGAGTTAATCAAATAAAAGTGACTAAATAAATTTAGTTGATATAACAAATATTTTTTTTCCGTGTAGTACTTCGGTTTAGTTTCAGGCGCATGTCTTTCCGGAACATTGGGCTTTTCTGTCAAAGGCATGTTTAAATACTGCTTTATTCGCGAGCCTAGAAGAAACGGCAGTTTGTGTTACACGTTTACTTATATGAAGCTCTTCTGCCAAATATAAATGCCTTGGATCCTTGGTGTGCTGAAGGCTAGATATAAGTCCACTTGAATTGTCATTTGTTAGTTTTAAATTGAAGTAGTGTCACTTCGATTTCCGGTCTTCTAACACGTGTTCGTGTAGTAGTAGATTATAATTAAAATTAAAAATGTTCAAAATATGAAAACAGTTTAACCCCAATCAGGGGATAATTTTAAATTTAATGAGATTTTATCATTGTGACGGTAATGTGTTGTCGACATTTAATTAGGTTTCTTGTATCATATCTGACGAGTAAGTAATTCTTTACTGATTTCTTTTTTAAATTTTTCCAACTATTATTACTTAATTGCAGGTATAGCACTGAATATGGCTTCATAGCCGAAAGCGCTTTGCAATTTTGATTAAAAAAATGTTTACACAGAATACAACAATGTTTTTTTGACTTTCTAGTCATGTGTACTCAGCTATAAAGATATTCAAGATATAAATATGACATAACGATTAATACTTGCAATATTGCTGCTGCGAGTGATTCTTGATACTGAATAAAGACTTTTCAACAGATCCATCTTGGTTAAAATCAGTAATCCCTTCTGGCTTCAATGCATCGTCATATCATACACAAAGGTGGTGAAGAGTATTATTATTCACCGTGCACCAAAATTATTTAACGAGGGGCTCTGCCCCGAGCGGAATAAAGTGCAAGGTTCATGAATGTCTTCAGCACCAGTTAAAGTTAATTAGGCTTTCGATATTCCTAGCTGGACGATATTTTGTTTGGGGCTGTTTCAATTTGATGGACTGCCGTTTCACATCCACCATTCCACCAAAAAACTCTCACATGATTTGAGAAAAGTTTAATTTGGTCGATATTTTCTCTTGCAGCACAAATAGTGCAGCTGTGAAAGTCCCAATACCGGTTCCAACAAACACTTTGCCATATCCTCAGGTACATTCAGTTCAATAATTGATCTCAGCTTTTGTCATTCAAAATTCTGTAAGTGATGTAGGTGGGGGTCCTAAAATCAATGTTTTTAATATCTACTAAGATAGAAAAATCTTCTGCATACATTGGTTAATTGTTTTATTTTTCACCTTCTCATCAATTTTTAACCCTCGTTTATCAAACCCTAGTATCGCTTGGATCTATATACCATGTTTTTTTGATAATAAATAGTACCTCCCCAAGAAATGCCTCCAAGTACGTGGCATCCTAGTTTCGCGAGAATCCTAACATTGTCAATGTTCCCTGTAGCGTCAATTGGCGAGTTTGGGTCTTGGGCAATAGCTTGTTCCTACTTGTTCTTCGCATTGAACAGCTTTCGTTTGAAATAATGAAGCCTACACGTGTCGTGGGCTATCTGTCTACAACAACAGCATATGTAATTTGACAGGAGAATTATAGCCATTCTTCACAGGTGGAATATTTCTGAATTGTCTGAATTTATACAAAATTCTTCTTAGTTCGCTTACTATATTACTGTATATGTGAATCCCATTTCAAAAATGGATCTATTAATACATAAGTATTCAATTTTTGCGTTAGGTAAAATCGAGTGTTTGGGTGCAGGTACTTATTTTTTGATTCGCTGAAAGATGGGGTTGCACATGGATTGCAACTGAAGGGTAGATAGTTGGTTTTATCAAAGGTAATTGTTAATAGTTTGGAATCAAGATATTTTCCAATAAAAATGATTTTTTACTCAGTTTTATTTCTCAAATCCGACTAGGTATCTCTTTGCGGTATAAAAGAGAGCTGTGTCATCTGCAAATTCAGTCATAGCTCTTAGTTTCACATCAAAACAAACCAGTGATGTAAATATTGAATACTGTTAGACTGAGCATGGATCCTTACAGTATGATTCGATGATTATTTCCTAACATAACAAACATCATCTACCCTTGAAGCCTATAGTCTACCGGTTATTTTACTTTCAAACGAATTTAAATATTTACCTGCCACATATCATCTTCCCCTTCTGCTTAATTATGAAAACTGCACAGCACAGCTTCTCTTTTATTTTTGCACAAACCTTTTTTTTAGTGTATATCACCAAAAACATTATTCTGCAACGTGAGTTATCTTCGTTTAACCGATATATACGACTCACGACATCGAACAACCTACGCAATGATAAGATAATCCATTCTCATAAGTACAAATCAACTAGTATATCATTGGAGATGACAAACTATAAAGTTATATTAGCCCTGTCAGAGAGGTCCTTTTTGGAATCGTATCTATCAGCGCTTTTCTCAGTAGGATTGTATCCAATAAACGATTTAGGTCGAAGAAATGGGTTATTTCCCATTCGCAAGTTGTACATAAAAAAGCTGGAAATGACGATATTTCCAGGATTTATGGATGTTCATAAAGTAGTGTTATTTTAGAACGTGGTATCAAATTATTGTTATGCGTTCTAAAAAAAAGCAGGAGATGAGATGTGAAAAAAGAAATAACTGCGGAGAAACTTATGTGGCTGCGACATGTGCTTCGTGGGCAACAGCCTTTTGTTGAAGAAATTGTTTTTACCAACATTTGTAATGTTTGTCATGATGGGGACACATGTTTTTGGAAGTTGCTATCTAAACTTTTCTGTTTCTTATTAAAAGTATATATAGTTGGGATGATCAAATCTAGTTTTTGAAAATAGCATGTTTATACAAGAGGACAAGAGAAAATCTGTATCAAATACACAAAAAGAAACGAAATTGACTTAATGACGCCAATGAAATGAAAAATGATGTTTGAATGACGTTAAAAAAATGGATGGTGAATATACCGCAGGTTCTTGCCTAACTAACAGATTAAATTTGGTAGTAAACTAAGCCAGTTCGCAGGGCTTTGTTACCTTATTGATCCTAAGAAAAAATTAACTTTAGCAGAACTGGAAAAAAAGGAAAGCAATTTTAGGGTGCCACTAATTTTCTTCAACGAAAAAAAAAAGTGGAGTAAAAATCAAATTTAAACGTCAGGTAACTTAATAAATCAAATTAATCTGTTAACTTAAAAAAAATTAGAGAGAAATTAATGTTTCTGTGTAGTAAATAAAACCATCAAAGTGAAAAAAAATGTATATAATTTCAGAGGTGAAATAACAATAAGAGGTTAGTGAACAATAAAAAAATATGAAATACTTAGCAATAAAAAAATCTATGAGGGTGGAACCCTACTTTTCACTTTTGATACTTCTGGATGCTGTCCACTGTCATCCTCCACACACTAAATTGTGTGTAATGGTAGTGGCCTTACTAACGGATTTGTAGATCCGGCAATCACAGTAGGATGGATTCTTAACGGAGCCTCTTAGGGAACGTTTTACTCCTAGGGACAGTTGTATTCCTAGGGACCGTTTATTTGTTTTCTCGTTGTTCTCCAGGAACTGTAGCCTCAGGTAATTTTATTTCAGTAAACTGGTTGTCAGCAAGGGACTGTTTGTCTCCAAGAAACTATTTATCTCCAAAGAGCTGTTTGATCTCCAAGGAACTGTTATACTCAGAAGATTGTATCCCAGGAAACTGTGCTATAAAAATACACAGGTATGAGAAAAAAATGTGACAAAAAAAACTTGACTATTAAGGTTATCTGCCCAGCTCAATAAATACAATTTCATAATTGAACTTAAGGATTTATTCTGGACAAATATCTAATATCTAACAAAATAAACAATCATTTATACAATATGTCTCCCTAAAAGTTGGAATCATATGGAAAACTTTTTTATTACTTATTCCAGGAAAAAAAGTTATACCTCATAAAAAGTTCTGCATCATCTGAAACCTATAGTACAGTCATCAAATATCAAAGTTTTCCAGTCGTTTACGAGGTTTGTCAAAAAATATGACTCTTACTCAAGAGAACAGTACCTTTAAATTTGACAATATCGAAAAATGTTACTAAAAAAGTTGGATATGTCGAAGCATTAGTATGGATGAAAATTAAATTTGTTTGTTCCTAACATTAATATGATGTTAATTCCATAACTTGGTGTTTGAATGTATTTCATTATTTGCAAAATGAATGAATAATAAGCACTTATTCTGTGTTTAAATGCGAAAAATATTAAAAAACATGGAAAACCTGAAAGATTATTATGTGTTTCGTAGTCACAAGAGATAAATGTTCGATCAAAATAGAAACATCAGTAAAAAATAAAATAATCTGAAGTTTCAATTCAAATGAATGTAATTACATATTTAATCGTTATTCTCCATTTTGATCGACTTTTTTCAGTAACAATTTTCGATATTGTCAAATTCAAAGGTACTTTACTCTTGAGTGAAACTAATATTTTGAGACAAACCTTGTAAACGACTGGAAAATTTTGATATTTGACTGTATTATAGGTTTTAGATAGTAGATAGAGCTAAGCCGTTTCTACTTCACTACTTCAAAAATCTCCGCTTGGTGGCGCTGAGAGTGGCGCGGCAAATTTGAATGTAGTCATTTTTAGTATTTCAATGCAGGCCGCCATTTTTAGTCCTGTTGTAAAAGCGTCAGCCATTTTTAGTCCTGTTGTATATTTGAAAATCTGAAAAAAACTTCAGTGAGATTCGATCCCACAACCTTCGCGTCTATAGCAAGGCATTCAACACATGCTGCCATAAGCTCTCATGAATATTATTAGCGAAGAAAGGTATTGCCGCTGCAATGTGAATAGCGCGCGCACCGTACGCCTCTTACTGTAAAATGTGACGTAGTCGAGAAAGATCCGTTTGGATGAT
>CAJUYG010003281.1:11815-22506 GCA_910591675.1 Galerucella calmariensis
TGTAAAATGTGACGTAGTCGAGAAAGATCCGTTTGGATGATAAGGCGGCGCGCATTTGGTTTCTACCGGGGGACTTAAAAGTAACTCTTTGGGTTAGGTTGTTACGTCAAACGTCATGTTGTTACATCAAACATCACGTCAAACGTCACATCGTTATGTCAAACGTCACGTCAAACGTCACATCGTTATGTCAAACGACACGTCGTTAAACGATCATCAAACGGTTCTACGTATGTTCTCTTTCGTAATATGTCTTCAGAAGAGTACAGACGTCGAATTGAAGAGTTTATTAATGGCATTGGTGAATTAAAGAAAGATATTGCTTTCCATAAAGATAAAAGTGGGGTTATGAAACAAATGGAGAATCTTAGTTTATCTGATAAGAAAGTGACGTGGAGCAGTCTTCACTGGTTGTCTGAAGAGGTCCAAGCCCGTAGACTGCCGCAAACTACTTATCCGTTAAGACGTATTCAACCTACACCATGTTCAACAGAACAGAAAAGGAAATAAAAAATGAAAATAATAATGTTTTCGCAATGTCATGTGTAATATTAGTGGCTGTATTTGTTTTAATTTTAAAAATTATTTTAAAAATTGTAAAACGAAAATTCCAATCTTCATGTAATATAAAAGTTGATGAATATACAGAGTGTTTCAATAAAACCCATGTTTTTTCAAAAAAACTTTATTTATAATGGTAATACAGTATTTGAAAACCAGTGGCGGAGGCGTTGTACATTTCTTTCGGTACACGAATATACTCCAGTAGCGTGGCAGGGGTTTGGATCGTGGGCAAAGTTTCCTGTTTCACACGGCGTACCATCAAATTTGCAAACGTCAATAATATGTGGAAAAATACCGAAAATGTGACATTTCTTTTGCAGAAACTCGGCTTTCTGTTGTCCTCGAACGTAAATGTAGTCTGCGGCATACAATAACTTGCTTTCTAATATTTCATTTACTTTAGAATATTCTACATCTCCTGAAGAGTATCGAATGCCGTGCACATTTCTTTCCAAGTATGATGTGGTCTTTTTGTCCTCGTTGCTCAATGTGGAAAACGGTTGCGGTGGTAAAAATATGTAATGCGAACTTTTGAAGCCAATTTCTATGGTGAGCTCTTTGGCAACGAAAAGACCGTCTACGACAAAGCCTTGAATGTCTACGAATGCTATTCTCATGTTGACGTCTGCTCGAACACTAACTCTGATCAGCAACTAGTTCAAGCTTTTAACAATTTCGGTGAGGGGGAAGTATTCCATCACGCAATCGTGAATTATGATGCAATAGACTTTGGTATTTTCGGGAAAGCCTATGTTTGCTTCAATGTCAAGTTTCACATCGACTGTGGACGCCTTCATGCTTTCCTCCTGTTTCGAACAATCGATAACAAACAATGCCCGTTTCTTGAAAGAAGAATAATCCAGCAGGGGACGCTTCTGTGTGGAGTTTGCGTAGTTGGGATAGAATTCAGTGTAGTTAAAATAGGCTTCATTGTAGTCAGTTTTAGCGAAATCCAATTGCATTCTTTCATTGGGCCAATAGTCACCATTAAGTGATAGTCTTATACTTTGTACGTCGGCATTGTCAAATAAAGTCGGGTCAGCTGTACTCAAGTTACGTTTGTCGGTTTGAAAGAAAACAATAACAAAACGAGGTCTTTCAACTGAAGTGGATGTCTTGACAGCCCAAACTTCACGTCTTGCTCCTTTAGTAATTGAGGGTAATTCGTGTAACTCCCACTTCCTAAATGGAATAACTATAGGTTGATCTTTTTGAATGGATTTCATGAGATTTAATTTTATATCGTCATTAGGAAAGATATGTTTAACTTTTAGCTCAACGCTTGCAATGTTAATTTTAGCTGTTGTAGTGGAGAGCGTTCCAGAGACATTCTTTTCAGTAATATATAAGCAATCATTATCATTTCGTGCCCGAACTAGTCGTATTGTTTGACGCCCACATGTAATCATTGAATAATCGTTGAAAATGTTGAAAATATGTTTGAGGGGTATTTGAAGGTTGAAGGACTTGTCGCTAACATTCAGAATAGGATCTTTCGGGTAATTCCAGCCGGCTATAGCCATATGATTGGAATCTTCTTGGTTATAACAAGTCATAGCACGTACGGCACTCACTATTCCAGGATCCCGAACTGTTTCCATTTCCCTGGCACTTTCACTGTACGTACATGAATCGAATAGAAAGGCTCCAACGTTATTTGCTAATTTTACGTCACCAGCTCCGTGTATTTCAAGCGAACCTTTAATGCATAACAATGTTTCGCTCATTGCAAAGAACGAATCAACCTGATTGATGCTAAACTCCACAATGTCACTGCAATTGAATGATTTTATGAATGGAGCATAGGTTCTGTATTCAGCCTTTCGAATTGAATCATCAAACATCGGCTTACGGTAGATATCAAACATTGGAGGTATGTTGTCGTTTTGGCGTTGACGTTTTCCATACATTGTTGTCATTTTTCAATTTAAAACCCAGCGATTGCAGGACCAATTTGTTTGCGAACGTAAGCTGTTTCAGCTTTGGCGACTGCTCAGCTAATGAAGTTGAAAGTGCTGCAGATTGTCTTTTATGATTGATTATTAGCCCCATCGCGCTCTAAGCTCCAACACCAACGTACTTAGTTCTCCACGAAAGTTTACAGGCTGACCGTCCTGGTCTAAGGCTATGACAGTGATGTTGGTTATTTCACGTTGTGGTATAACGGGTAAGTAGAGCAAATTATGAGGAATTTCGTCAATGGAATATCCTGGATCTACTTGTACGACGAATTCGTAAATGGTATGAGCAGGTCTGTTTGCATCGAAGGCTCCAGTGGTAATGTTACAATCGAAGCGTATGCTAGATACTTTAATAATTTTGACGGGCAGATCTGAAGAGTGCAATTTGTTAGCGTCGAGAATTTTTGGTGAAAATCCCAATATTCTTCCAAGACTATCGGCTTCCATGAAGGAAATTTTGTATTTACTGGAAATTTCACATTTCAACGTATTGTGATTGGGTTTTAGTGAAAATACCGGTCTGGTTGAATTGCCCGCACCCAACTTATCACTGATAAACGCTTCAAGATCAGCAATTTCATAACATCCTGTGGGAAAATCAAAACTTTGAAGCTTGCCCTTGGTATCGTAGTAGTAAAACTTACAATTTTCAATGTTTGGTATACTGTGATAAGAATGAAAAGATCTTAGAGCTATTTCGTATTCATTCTTCGGATCGAGCACAATAGGCGTAGGAGGTTGGAAGGTGAACACGTGATTGGTGCTGTTAACTCTAAGCAACTGCGACATGATGACTAATGAAATACGAATAATGTTTGAATTTAAATATCATTTTTTATTTTTTTAATGTTTGTTTACAAAGGAAACAAGTAGCTTGCGAACTCGGAGGGCCGTCACAATGCGTCGTCCAATCAGGTCGGTTGTAATGGATGAAACAAGGCAGTCGTATTTGTAGTTCAAAATTTGCTTGATATTCATTGGGAAGTTTATGCCACATTTCCAGCAATTCCGAAGGTCTTACACACTCTATTAGATGTTCAATGGGAAAGTGCTTCAGTTCTTCGGCAGTGAAACTACTCAATGTTTTTCCATGGTAGATATGTTGTAGTAATAGTTCCGTCATTGTAGAAATTTCAAACACAAATGACCGCAATTGATTTGATCGTAGTTTTGATATTGGGTATTGTTGTAGAAAATTCGCGCGCTCTTCCCCAGATATTTAACAACTTCTTTCGGTGGCTTCAAGTTACCAAATGAATCGAAATACTCTACATTGTTGTTTATCTTTCTGTAAGCTACCCAATGACTTCCGCTATTCTTAGATGTATCCAAATTAACCACTGCGCATTCTCGTTTTCGGGGACCGGCTTTGGGGAGAGTGTCTCGCATGAAAACTCCTCGAAAATGCGGTATTTTAAGTAATTTTGCGTAATGTGTTATGTCAAAGTCGGATAGTGCGTGATTGGGTAGCTTTATTAGTTTTTTTTCAAATACAATCCAAAACCGCCTTTTGGGTACTTTTTCAGATACAGGCCAGATCCTACACGTTCCATAGCCTTATTATGACGTACATCTTCTTCCAATTTCTTTTGCGCATGCTTTGCGTCAATGACAGTTTTAGCAATCCCAGCAGCACCACCTGACAAAGCTCCAAGTGCCGAAAGACCGGCAAACAAAGGGATAAGTGGTAGGAAACCTCCGGATTTCGCTACAGGTATTACTCGAGGAACCTCGACTTCTTTTTTCCCACCAAATTCTTTAATAAGTGCTTTGGCTGCTCGTAAGGCAAACGTTGCAGTGTCTTTCAAAGATGCCCCTTTTTTCATGGACTTTCCCACTTTTAGAATGACATCTCGATGCAAGGAACGACGTTTGCGACGACAACCCATTCCCAGCTTTCTTTTCACCTTCATTCCGCCTGTTACAAGTAATGCAGCAGTTTTCTCTCCCAGTGAAGCGTCTTTTGATTTAACGCGAGCCCAAGCTTTATCTTCAAGTATCCGATCGGCTTTGTGTCGTTCCTCGAGAGACTTATTCTTCCAGTAAGAAATATCGTGTTGTTTACAAGCTGCGTCCAAGGGGTTAATGCCCGGATCTCCACGATCAAGACGTTTTTCCAATTTTGTACCAGCTAACAGAAAAACAATTAATTTTTTGCAAAAAGGGTGGGGGTGGTTTACTTACGTCCACAATACTGATAGCTAGGTAAGTGAAGTTCAATAGGTAGTTTATTGATGAGAGAATTTAAGAGACCTTCTCCTTCAAACACCAACATTAATACTGATACGCGTAAGTGGTGACACCTATATTTAAAGGATAGTACTACGAAAAACGACACACACAATGAAAATAATTCAACAAGAGCAGACTATACCCATTGAAAATCTGGATTTCACCTCAACGCCATCGATCGGCAAACATGGTAAATTGTTGCCAAATTCTTTCCGTGCCATTATATGCGGTCCCAGTGGGTGTGGTAAGACGAATGTCGTGCTGGCGCTCCTATTCAATCCAAATGGTGCGAAATTCAAAAATGTTTATGTCTATTCAAAATCGTTATTTCAACCAAAGTATCAATTGCTACAAGAAGTTATAGCGCAAGTCAAGGGTGTTGGGTATTTCCCATTTAAAGACAACGAGGAAATAATTAGTCCAGAGAAAGCTCGACCAAATTCCATCTTTTTATTCGATGACGTAGCCTGTGACGGTCAGCAGAAAATTCGTGAATACTATTCCATGTGTAGACATAAAGATATCGATGCCGCTTATCTTTGTCAAACATACTCAAAAATACCGAAACAGCTTATTCGCGACAATTGTAATGTTATTGTGTTATTCAAGCAGGATGAGGTGAACTTGAAACATATATTTGACGAACACGTATCTCCAGACATGACGTTTGACACATTCAAAAATGTGTGTTCAAAGTGTTGGTGTGACCGCTATGGTACTTTGGTAATTATGAAGGATTTTACCCTCAATGGTGGTAGGTATCGCAAAGGATTCGATAAATATATAAAATTGTAAGCTGCGTCTTTAGTCCATACCAATATGTCTGACGATAAGGTTGCTACTGCATTGCGCAAGAAAAAAGTGTCCGAACTTGCCAGATCGATTCGCAAAAAATACTTGGCGTTGAAATTAGGTAAATCAGAGCAAGATGAGTCTATTAATAAACTATTCAAACCGATATCTAAACCACTTGAAGAAATTGTGCAATCCTCAAAGACATTAGAAAAAACGATTACAAATTTAAATCCAAAAGAGGAAATAAAGAAGGAAGAAGAAGAAGAACCAGATGATGTGTTTACACCTTTTCTCGAAACGGAACCGGTGGCCGAAACCGATGAATCCGGCAATATTACACGTTCTGAATCTCCAGAAGAGATGCGCCCCGAAATTTCCCAGGAAGCTGTCGCAGACTATTTGGACCAATATCCTACCATCAGTCATCAGTTCATTGAAGATTACTTCCAAAAAGATGATAAAATCGATAAAAATTATGGTCCGATATACAACGATGAAATCGGTTGGTCATTAGGCAAACGTCGAATTGCGTTTGATGGAAAAACCGGTAATATAAACATACTACCTGAGAAAAACAAACAAGGAAGATATGTTATTGGAACACCAGGCTTGTATCAACTTCTATTTTACCGAGACCCCAGTTACAATGATCAAGATTTACAGAACTATAAAAATCTTTTGGCAACAACTGAAGTTCATTTAGACACGATAGATCGTCTTAAGGGGTCAAGTACTGAAAAATATCACTACATCATAAAACCTTTATTCAAAACAAAATCTCTAACGACGGCGAATAAATCGTCTCAGGTATTTACTCGTCTAAAATCGATTCCTTCAGCAAAAGGAAAAGGTATCGATCGTTTAAGATATAATGATAAACCTATGGAGTATATTTATTGGGACGATGTGAATGAATTGGTGGATCGTTTGAAGTTGTTGATTGCTTCAAAAGAGGCAGGTAATACGTCACACGACAACGAAATAGTAGCAATTATTAATGAACTCAAGGAGGCTGATATAATAGAATAATACAAGTTGAAACTTGTTCATTTCAATTATGCCAGTCGATAAATTCGGACATAGACATCAAACGCCCTATGCGCGTTCACCAGCGAAAATTACGTTTCCTCATACACCGGACGGTAATATTGATATTGAAAATGTGAAAATTTGTAATGTTCAGGAACCGACAACAAATAGTGATGCTGCAACAAAACAATATGTTGATGTACAGTTGAATGACCTACGTGCTATCAACTCGCCATTAATTCAAACGCATGGTGTGGTGCTGCAGCAACAGGACCGTGATATAAAGGATTTAGAAGTAGGATTGACCGAAATAAGAAATGAGCTTCATAAGACTAAAATTCCCATATTACAGGCGAATATTGATAACTTACAAAATAAAACTAACGAAATTGATGCATTCATTTCGCGAAATCCCCCTGTAGCAGGTAGGGATATGGCTACGAAGAAATATGTTGACGAATCAATTGCCACAGCAAAAGCCTTTATTCGAAAAGAATTTACTGCTTCTACGAATACAAGCATACGTGGATTGAGAAAAGAATTTACAGAAAATATCAGAACCCTCTCTGATTTGAAAAGTAACATTTCAGATATTGAGAACAATATTAAGGTTATGAATACGAATACCGTTAACCGCATTAACAGTCTGGAGCTGAAGCTAGCCGGTAATACATCATAATATGCACACCAAGGAGAAGATTCAACTCGTAAACGAACTCCACAAACCGATACGGAAAAAATTCCCTCGGAGACGCACTATCATTAAGGGCCTTGACGATCTTTGGCAAATGGATCTTGCGGAGATGAGGAATTTTGCTCCACAAAATAGGAATCATAAAATGATACTAGTCGTTATTGATTGTTTTTCAAAGTTTGTGTGGACACGCCCACTAAAGACGAAGACCGGAGAGGAGATTACTCGGGCATTCTCGGACATTCTCGCTCACACTAGACGAATACCAAAAAATCTGCAATCTGATCAGGGAAAGGAATTTTACAACAGCAAATTTCAAAATTTAATAAGAAAACACAACATAAATCATTATAGCGTATTTAGCACAATGAAAGCTTCTATGGCAGAGCGTGTTATAAGAACTTTGAAATCTAAACTCTACAAGTATTTCAGTTTAAATGGTACCTACAAATGGATTGATATTCTACCTAAAATTACTCAAAACTATAACAATAAAAGACATTCCACAACAAAATATAAGCCTTCTCAAGTCAACAAATCCAACGAAAAATCTATTTTGAATAACACCTATAGTCATTTAAAGATAGCAGGCCCGCGAAAATTTAAAGTTGGTGACATTGTACGCATATCTAAGGCAAAACATGTCTTTGAAAAAGGATATACACCCAATTGGACTACAGAACTATTCAAAATCACCAAAGTTAAAATTACCAATCCTGCTACGTATTTACTTGAAGACATGCAAGGGACACCAATCAGCGGCTGCTTCTATGACGAAGAACTACAGAAAACATCGAATCGGGACGTTTACTTGGTGGAAAAAGTTCTTAGACGTAAAGGCAAGAAACTGTTCGTGAAATGGTTAGGCTTAGACAAAAAACATAACAGCTGGATTAATGGAGTTGATGTTTTATGATGTGAAAGGCCACACACGCTATAAATTGGAGTCGTTTCAGATCTCAAACTCAGTTAGCAACATGCAAGGTGTCAGTAGTGGTTACGACAGTAGTAGTAGTAGTGATAATAACTATACTGCAGAGCTGGATACAATTTTGAAAAACTATGAGTTTGCTGCAAAGTCTGAAAATGTGTACCTGCTTTCAACACAATATTCAATTTCCGGTTATGAAGTGAAATGTGGAATAAGTCCTGCTAGATCATTCACGCCTGCTGTAATTCTATCTCAGCAGCTCAAGTTCGGCAAAATTTCCTTCAGCATTCACGAATGGCATACCTTTATTTCAATAATGATGCAACAGATGACCGTAGATGAGTTCAAACCTGATTCGATTCCATGTGGAGACTACTGCACCATTACCCCATTAAATTACGATGACTGTAAGGTAATTTTTGTGAGGAAACATGATGTCGAGTATTACATGGATGAAGAAGAAGTATCCCAAATTTTAAAATTAAATAATTTAATTATACAACGTATAGCTATGTTGGAAAATTTGAATTTTTGTCAATATTATTATAATGTTTTGGATTTCTGTAAAACTATCACCTCTGAAAGTCCTTTACAAATTTTATATGCATTTTGTTCCATAACCCCAAACGATATGTTAAACAATGCTCTCAGAGAATATGTATACTTTTATAAACTTAAAGTTATCAATGATTTAAATAAATAGTTGTATATTATTGGTGTTTTCTTTAACTGGTTGTGTGTGTGAATAAGTTTTGAGTTCAAATCAATTTTCCATTGAGATCAATATGAAGTTCCATTTGACGTGACAACGTGACATTTGACGTGACAACGCGACATTTGACGTGACAACGTGACATTTGACGTGATAACGTGACAACGTGACGTTTGACGTGACAACGTGACATTTGTCGTGACATTTGACGTGAGAATGTGACATTTGACGTGGCAAGTGTTTCGTACAGGATCAACATTTGGTCCTTTTGACAGCGTGATAATTTTGTTACACTCAGTATATAATAAAATTCTCAAAGTCTTCACATGAATGTAGGAAAAAGAAATAAAAAATGAATTTTATAATATATATATATATATATTTATGATAAACAATAACTATAAAACTTACACATCTTAAAAGTCTAAATCACAAAATTTTATTGAACCGGCAAAAGATCAATATATTTATGATAAACAATAACTATGAAACTTACACATCTTAAAAGTCCAAATCACAAAATTTGTTTGAACTGACAAAAGATTAATATATTTATGATAAACAATAACTATAAAATTTACACATCTTAAAAGTTTAAATCACAAAATTTGATTGAACTGACAAAAGATTAAATTATAAAAATGAAAGAAAAACAAAATAATGAATTGATAATACTAGAATACAGTTTTCACTTAATGTATCCATATCTAAAACAATCAGAGTACATTTTTATATACATATACTCAACAAAAAATTAAATTACTCAGTGTTACTTAGTTTGTAATGCCCCCAGGGAAGCGTATCAAACGACTCTGGAATTAGTGACCGCTTATCATCTTCAGGTGAAAGACCCACTTTCTTTTGTTCAATGCTGAAAACGTTATGTGCATAGGACTGAATTGTGTTTTGGAAAATGTACTTCGACTCCCAGTTTTTTAAACAGTTCAAGTAATCTTCGAAAGTAATTTTATTTCTTACAACATTTTTCTTTACCCCCTTAGATTTTTTCACTATTTTCCCACCCCTAACTTTAAAAGCATACATTTTTGAACGTAGCCCTATGAAATGTGTCATAATAGAACCATTACATTCATCTTTCATCAAACCTAACACCTTTTTGTTTGCTAACGGAATGTTAAAGTAATTATCCTCTGCATAATCACTCGTATCAAACATGTGAATATCATCCTTTATCACTTCTTCGTATACGTCATTACAATGAAGTTCATACGTGAAACTATCTGTATCTGTATACATTAATTTACAATTTTTTTTCCCCAATTTAGGGATGATGTATGAATAATGGAAGTCATACATACAAGTTTTTGAAATGTCTAAAATGGCCATCCCAATGTACAGGGGCTTATTGAAAACAAGATTACTCTTTTTTAATTCTATTGCAACTAAATTTTCTTCAAAAATTGTTCTAGAATGAAACCAAGGACTAGCAATCAAGTTTTTAGCTCCATAACGTCCCAAATATGATCTTGATAATTTCACTATCCTATGATTCCGTATATTTTCCATGGTTTTACCAAACACCGCGTTATTCATCAATTTATACAAATTTTTGGCAAAAGCTGTAGTAGCTTCCGTTCTTAGTTTAGTATTTAAAGCGATGTAGGGTTTTAACCATGCAGCTTGCTTAAATTTTAAAATTCTATGTATTTTTGTTAAAATTAAACCATTTGCTAAAGCTTGTTTTAAATTTCGATAGTGTAAGATGTAATTATGTTTATTGTGTAGGGTAGCCATGAGTTTTTTTAATTTGGA
>CAJUYG010003282.1:0-22505 GCA_910591675.1 Galerucella calmariensis
TACTTTCTCTCTCTTTCAAGCTGTTTTTCTCATATTTTCCTTGTCGTACTTGTGTAATCCAGGAAGGATCCATAAGAAATTACGCGATCTGTATATCGATTGCTTAAAAATGAGCAAATAACAACCACAGTAATGGAAATGTCACATTGAAAATACCGTACAGCATAGTGCTCTTTTAATACTTGATAATACTTGAAGACTTCTAGGAAAAACATCGAATGTTATAAATAGCCTAATTTATATACACCTGCTTCAAAAGGGTGGCATTAGAAAGTTATTATTCCGACCTTAAAAAAAATTATTATGCCGGCATTACAAAATAAACGAGTTATTTACCGTTTTAGGAGGAGCAGTTTTAAAGGAACAGAAAAACCATGTGTTCAATTTAATGGAGCCTTTTAAGAACCTAGAGAAACGGTATAAGAAATATCATTTTGGTCGATATATCAAAGGTTTAAATAACAGTACCTACCTATTTAAAATAATTTATTATAGACAACGAAGGATATTGCATGGGTACAATTGTGGGTACAATTTATTTAAACAAATTCAAACTCATTGGATTTCTCCTTAAAAAAGTAATACAAATCAGTAGAATTATAAAAAAATTGTATTTAAGAAAAAACGAATTTTCCACATTTTTTATCAATAAACAAATACTTTTAGAAACAATATATTAATTTCTAATTACCGTATACCAGAGGTCAGCCAGCCATAGCCCATTCGTGTAAATTAAAAATGCCTGACGAATGTTCAAAACTAAATTTGCATGGTTAACAAACGACGCATAAACAATCTGGGTAGAAATCACTAAGTACGAAGACATAAAAAAGTTTTTGTGTATAAATGCATTGAATACCGGCATTTTGATTAAGAGCAATTGTTTTACAACGGAACGATATTTTCCTGTCGACGGTACATGTGCATTCGACAGGCGAATAGTGCGACAATTATTGGCAACAAAAGCGGGAAAAAACAGGAAGCTGCAAGTGAAAACATGATACTTATGTGGAATACTTAGATTTTTTTATTTTTCAATATTTTGTCTCCAAATATTCCAACGCTCTATAGGTACACTGTGTCACTTATAAGATGCGACATAGGGATTCCTGTATTGTACTGTCAAACGCGAGCTAACCTTTTTACCAAATAGCGTTCATAAAAAATAATAACAGATTTGGAAGGTCGTCCCCACAGCGGCTGATTATCTCCAAATCGGTTGAAAGTATTTTGTCCACGACCACCTAATAATAAGTCAATATTTTACCTCCTAACTAAAGGTATATGGTACCCATATATCAACTGTCGTGAATTATGGTTCATAATACACTGTAGTGTATTATGGTTCATAATTCCCGACTAGAGATGGGGGTACAATATGAAATAAACTATTAAATCTGTGTATTTTGTTCAGGAAATTTGTTTCTGACATATATCGTATCTATAAAATATTGTAATTTTTAGTATTGATACTTTTCATAACGATATTTTCTAATATTAAGTATTTCAAAACAATATATTTATAACGGTACGTTGTATTGATACTTTCTACAGTATCGCCAATCTCTATATATGTCAAATTATTTGAAGTAGCTGCCACAACATTTTGAGGTTAGTAATATGCCAAATCGCTACTGACTTTTATTTATTAGTAAATAAATTAAGTGTCGTGGACAAAGTATAGTATTCTACTCGCAATTTATGGCCATAATTCACTTGGGTGACTTGCGCCCCTCGTCTGCGGCTCGTGACGCAAACGTCACCCATCGTGAATTATGGCTATCATAAATTTCTCGTTTAATAATATACTATTAAAGTGGTATGAGAATGGAGTTAGACTTTTTTAAACATAACTATCCATTTTTTTAACAACCAGAGTGAATTTAAGAAAATTAAAGTGCATTTTAACTTATTTTTCAACGACCTTTCCAAATCTGTTATTTTTTATAAACGCTATTTGGTGAAAAAGTTAGCTCGCGTTTGACAGTGTTTTACAGAAATCCCTATGTCGCATCTTATAAATAGCACAGTGTAAGTATATGGGTAAAGTATCACCATTTCGTAATGAATCAACAATGTTTACACAGTTTTAATCCCATAAAGAAGTTACTCAGACTTCTTAGTCGGCCTTAGAGCGAAAGCGTCCCCAAAACGTCGAGCAGCCATTCGTCAATGTATTTGTACCGTTCCAGTTTGGCTAAAATTTTTTCCGATGATAAATCACTTTCCAGCCGCGTATAAACGCCGCGATCGTATTAAAAACTATCAAACTTTAAAATTAGCTGCCAGTCAAAAAATTCCACAAGCACGTTAGTCTATAGATAGGTGAATTTGATAAACAATGTTACCCTGTATCGCTGCGCCGGTAACACTTTTCGACAGTTAACACATCCAAGATCATTTAGAACAAAATTTATCAAATTGCGGAAACAAATTGGACGTCAGCCAGTAACGGTTATGTAACATCACAACACAATAAATTCCATTTTGTCAGCGAATACATTACCATCAACTTGAAACTTCTACCCAACTACAATGAACACAATACACCACGTTTCGTATTTAATCATGTGCAATTACGCGAAAATCGTCATATTTCCTCGTAGCAATTTCACATGGAAGATATATTTCTAGTAGTGCGATAAATTAGGCAAGCCATATGTATGTGAAGTGGCAGGCTTGCACATCTAACACGAGTTCGTAATTCATAGAGTATCCTGCAGAGCTTGCATTAAATCCAGTAGCGGGGTTATATGTGTTCATTCACAGTTTCAACAACTTCTCAAAATTTTACTGGTAAAGTTGAAGTATTAATTGAGTCAGCTTCAGAGGTAACTTAATTATTCCCAAATTACCTTTAAGATGTTCTAGGTATTTTTACCTTTACAAAATTGAAAAACACCACAACATTGTTTTATTTTATATCAGAAAATACCTTCATTTGAGATATAGAAAAATTTGCCTATATGGCTTGACTGTCGTTGCTACCAGAAGATGAAGATCAAGAGATATGAAGCAACATATCAATACTTCAGGATATGGTGCCAAACAAAGACTGCTACTGCAGTTTCAGAAACCGAACTGCTGCATTAAAGTATCCATCAAGCTTATGGTATCAATATTCCATGCTGAAGTCCACCCTTTTCATAAAGGGAAACATAGATATTTCCAAATATACTAAGCTTGGAGCTACTGGGTCATGGTTAAAAGGGTGGGTAAAAGAACAACACAATAAACACTGGAAGAATACGCCCGGCAAACACATGGGAAGCAATTCATAAAAGAACCATCAGAAAAAGTAGCGAAGGAACTGCTCTCAATGAGCAGGAACAAACTACGCACCATAACGGGGCTACTTACGGGTGCTCCTCCTTTAAAAAAACTCAAAGCATTTTTAAAAAGGAGAAATAATGGGAATAAACCCAAAAATTCTAATGTCCTTGACAGGGAAGATGTGAATAAACTCCTGTTAACAGCCCCCCATGATATTTGTAGCAATAATTGTTGTTATTTCGGATTCCAAAAATGGAATGGCACGTAAATTTACAGGGACTAAAAGTATCGATAACAGAGAAGGTTTTTTATTTAAAATAGCTCGGAATTAGATTGTTACAAAATTCCAGATGACGAATTTTAATCCTGGCTTATTCGTGCGATATCAAAATGGAAGCGCTTAAGCCAGCCTATCGGGAAAAACTCGATTTCTTCCATTCCAAGTACTTTAACTTTATGAGTGTACTGGACACACCCTAAGAACCCCTGTTGGACTTGCTCCTTTAGAACTTTTTATAAGGGCGGAAGCAGTGATGGCAATATTTAAAAGAGTCCTCGAAGAATAATAGAGAAGGACTGAAATAACTGAATTCCAGATGGACACATATTTTACAAAGCATGAAATCGGAGTCATATTGGAACCCAAGAAAATAACTCAAAATGAATATATGAAAAGAACAAATGAAGAACTGGAAAAAGACATCCAGGGGGACATCATAAGTGTAATGAAAGTGCAAAGGTTAAAATGGTTGGGACATGTGTGGAGAGCAGGCCCAAACAGTACAATTTATGCGATTACTGAGTGGAAGCCAAGTGGCAAAAGAAAAAGAGGGAGGCCAAAATCAACGTGGCTACAGGAGGTTGAAGATGACATAAACTGTCTAGGTATCCGAAACTGGAAGGCGAAAACAACCGACAGGAAACAGTGTAGGAACATAATTACACTGATTTGAAAACTTGGACATGGGGCCCGATCCACCCCAAAAAATCTGGATCTAAAAAGCCGCTCCGGCGACTAAACCCCTCTTAGGGTACATAGTCACTATATATATATATCATCATTCCATCCAGGTAACAGGTGATTCTGGAGAAATCATCTGGTTCACCAATGGATCCAAAACAAACCATTGAACTGAGGCTGGTATAAGTGGACCTTAGCCTTGGTCGATACACAACTGTGTTTCAAGCAGAGACGATTGCCTCTATAGCATGCATTAACGAAAACATCAGAAGAAGACATACCGGACAAAAAATTAAAATATTCACTGACAGCCATGATCTGCTTGAAGCTATCAGCAATCCAACAACTAGGTCTAAGATGGTCAAAAACTGTGAAGAATCCATTAACATGACTCTAATATGGGTGCCGGCACAAGAGGGGATTGCAGGAGAGGAAATGGCGAACCAGGTTCTAAAGGAGACTTCACAGGTCCGGAACCGTTTTGTGAAATCACAAAGGATTACATAAGAGGAGATATCGGGAATTGGCTAGTAAAGGAACACCAACTCAAATGGAGTCTGACACAAGGACACCTCCATACTAAGAGTTTACTGAATAAGTTAGACAAGGAACTCTCGCCCAGGCTTTTGAGACTGGGTAAGAGAAATTTGAAGACAGTTACCGACCTGGTGAATGGACACATCCTGAAGAAGCATCTGCACAGGATAGGCAAAGTTAGCGAACCTATGTGCAGAAAATGTGAACTGTGGGGTGAAACAACTACTAACATACCTACTCTGCTTCTGTGAGAACTTACAAGGACTCAGACGGAATAACTTTTGAGTGGAAATAACACAACCGTCACATCTACTGAAGATCCCTCCAGATAAACAGGTGGCCTATATAGAAGACACGAAGCTTCTGGAATGGAAGTAGGTAGATAACATGGGTGATGGTACATTTGCTTTTGAGCCCAACCCAAACGTAAGAATGAATGAATGAATGAACACCCTTAGAAGAACGTATGGAGTCAGAACATTTCATACAAATTGAGAAAAAACGAGAAAACATTTATCCAAATTTTTTAAATATTGTTCATAATTGTACACGTTTTATATGACATAAATTATTACCACCACTCACAACCCGTCGGACTCAGACGGAAGAACTTTTGAGTGGAAATAACACAACCGTCACATCTACCGAAGATCCCTCCAGATAAACAGGTGGCCTATATAGAAGACACGAAGCTTCTGGAATGCAAGTAGGTAGATAACATGGGTGATGGTACAAAGATTCAGTTCAAGTGCTTTGCTTTTGAGCCCAACCCAAACGTAAGAATGAATGAATGAATGAACACCCTTAGAAGAACGTATGGAGTCAGAACATTTCATACAAATTGAGAAAAACGAGAAAACACTTATCCAAATTTTTTAAATATTGTTCATAATTGTACACGTTTTGTATGACATAAATTATTACCACCACTCACAACCCGTCGGCAAAGGCAATCGATACCTTTTTGGTAATTGTTACTTACATCCTTCAAAACAGTGTCAAAATGCGTTGTGTACAATATAGCGAGGAGAAAAAAAACTATTAATCTATTTTGTCGATACTTTAATTAATAATTCACTAGGTCAACTAAGCAGGCTATAAAATATTGGTAATGCTATCAAATTTTATTTATTGTGGCATTAAGCGGCTATCAATAATAATCAAAACGATATTAAAGTTAATAAGCAGACTATAGTAATTTAACTAAGTTAGTCCCTCAACAAATAAAAACTTGATTGATCATCAAATAATCATGAATGGCTACCAATAAGTAATATTTTAGGCGGCAATGAAATTTCTTTCCTTAAAATTTCCCACCAATACGAAAATTGCGTTATGATCGTTCACTTCCATTTTCCAGGGTTAACGATACAAAATTTGGAAAATCATATTCGTATTTTTTTTTCAATTACTATTAGAATTAGTAACAAATTTATACATCCTGAATTGTTCCTTCACTTGAGTTAATTTTAACTTTCTCTCACATCAACGAATATTCAATTGGCTGAAGAACATATTTTTTTAAATCGAAAAAGTGCTTTGCACAAAACTTGGATATAACTACAATTATACAAAAGTGATGCTTTTCCCTTTTGGTTTTGGAAAAAATATTGTTGTACTTTTTCAAGTCAGAATTCGTAGAGGATTTTATATTTCAAGTTATTCTAAAATTGATTTCGACATTCCTTACAAATTTTTCTTTTTTTTTACTCGCCTTGTTCGTTCATTTTAATTTGTTTGATTTGGTTAAGGGTCATCATAGAAATACATATAATCAACTTCATCTCAGAATTAATTTTCCAATCTTTATTTTTCGTTTTATTTACATTCTTACTTTCGAAAACTGTATTTCAAAGACCTCTAGGGTAGAAAGCTAAATGTAGTCAGTTTCATTATTTTACATTTATTCTACAAGAAGTCCTAGGAAACTGCCTATGGAGGAAATATCCACAGTGTGTTCTAACTACTGTGTTCTTTTTAGTCAGATTTTTTCAAAATACTTACAGTACATACTGTAAGCTTGGCTAGTAGTAGAGAGAAAGTAAGCATATTGTATAGGAACTATTTTGTCAATAAATTATATTTTTATATCAATCAGTCTTCAACTGACCTTGCCTTGTACTAAGCGATTCCTGTATGTAGGTAGCAGTAGCGCAAGGTTGTCTATTCTAGTAGATATTAGTAGCAATCTTACTTCTGGTTTGAGAGTACGAGTTCAGCACAACCTTTAACACTACAATTTTTAGTTTAACTAAATCTTGTACCATTTCCCATATTTTCCACTTCCATTCCTATCTTCTATATACGCCCCTAATTCAACTATAAGTTTTTTGATTAGGTTAGGTTAGGTTAGGTCTGTGGTGAGTGGGTCTATAAGGCCCTCCACTGCGACTCACAAGAGTCTATTGTGGCTCACACCTATTCAGTTTTCACCAAACAAACTCAGCCTCTTAACAAAGCCGATTATTTTATTTGGTGAATGATATTTCAGGTCCGAGGGCGAGAGAGAGACCCTGCCAAACACCTGATTCAAGCCGTGGCCGTCTGGCACAAATTATATGCTCTGCTGTTTCATCATCTTCCAAACAAAGACGGCAAGTCGGATCTTCTGACAGTCCAAGTTTTAGCATATGATGATTCAGATGACAGTGGCCTGTTAAAAGGCCTGTTAGACAACGTAGGTCATGCCTGCTATGGTTTAACATTTGTTTGGAGACATACTTCGAAGGATGTATAAAAGCCTTTGAATGAACCAATTCTGGTAAATTATGCCAGAAGTCTAAAGCTCTTCTTGCTGTCCAGGTATTTAGTGTTTGTTTGGCAAAACTTATTGCGATGTCAATTGTAGGTTCTGGTCCGATAGAAACACGTGCGGCACCCTCCCTTGCAAGAAAGTCTGCCTTCTCGTTTCCTTCCATGCCAGAATGGCCAGGGATCCAGACCAGTAATACTTTATTGAGTTCTGCTATTGAGAAGAGTCTTTTTTGGCAGTCTAAAACCAATTTCGACGTTACACGGCGAGAGTTAAGTGCTTTTAAAGCCGCTTGGCTGTCCGAGAAAATTTTTATTGTTCTATGTATGAGATTGGCTTGCTCCACTCTCTCCACACATGAAACAATGGCGTAAATTTTCGCCTGAAGTACGGTTGCATAGGATCCTAGAGAGGTTGAAATTTCTGTCCTAGGTCTGCGCCCGTATACACCTGCACCAGAGCCTGAGGGTGTTTTTGGGCCGTCTGTGTACCAACAGCTGTCTGCTCTTAATAGTTCATCCTTACGGAGGACCCATTCATCTCTATTTGGAATTAGGACGGTGTAAGCAGGTCGTAGTTTACTGTTGGAGGCATTATGTCAGAGGTCATTCCCAGAATACTGTGACTTTCACTGTCCGCTAGTATTCTGCTTCGTTCTGCATAAGCCTTATTTGTGCATTTAGAAATATGTACAATTCTGTATGCTGTCCATCTAGCCTCTCTTTCCAAAAATATATGGAGAGGAGGTAGGTCCAGAAGGATTTCCATGGCTGCTGACGGTGTGGAGCTGATAGCACTAGTGATTGCCAGACAAGCCTGTCTCTGTAAACCAGAGAGCTTTGCTTGGGCCGTTCGCTGTAAAGCTTTTGGCCACTAGGCAATAGCTCCATATGTGATCATTGGTTTTTTGATTAGTTCTAATGGTTATATTATCTCCTCTTCAAAGTTCTCGCAGTACGAGAGAAAGTGCTCCAGGGCACAGTGTCCAGCTAAGTTCGTTTCAAAGGAGTTGAACAGAGCGGCTATAATAAAGGGAAAACGGTGGTCGGGTGTCTCGAAATATTTTATCTCTTATTCATATTTTACAATGTATCTAGCTAGACTAAGAAGAAACAAATTGTGACCAGGTCACTCGGTAATCGGTCAAATAACAATAGGTAATAAAATGCAAATGAATCATGTGCAGTGAACAAAACGGTCCATAGTCGTAGAACAGGTTTATTATAATATTAATATTATAATGAAAATACAAAGTAATTGTGCACTAAAATTTATATACACACACATTCTTGTAAAAACTAAAAAAAATATAACAGGTGAGCATTACTTAAACTATAATATATACGGCATTTTTACTAAATTCTCCATAAAAAAGGTAGAACGTGTCGCGGAACACACGGTAGGAACTTTAGTTCCTTTTAAGTAAAAATTATGTAATACATTTGACGTTATAGATAAACGATTTCCATATTCTTTGGCATACCAGACTCTCACGCGGTAGACCCGGGTTCGATTCCCCGTGAGGAAGTTTTTTTTATTGTTAATTTTACATTTAAATAATTATTCTGCTTGATATTAATAACGACAACAGGTAGACGTTTGAAATATTTAGCAGAATATTCATTATTACAGATAATGGTACGGTACCCTTCATGAGGGAGTCCGACTGGCAACATCTACTTATAACAGCCTCGTATATTTAACAAGGGAAACTGTAGCATTATACAAATTGGACTTTCAAGAGCTGTACGTTTCTCACAAAAAACTAGTGAATCATAAAATTGAATTGTTAAATTTTCAATTTGAAGTTATATTACAGTTTATAGAAATTTTCATTTTCTAGATTTTTTCTTATGTGGGTCGTGTGTGCCTACGGCGTCGTGCTCAAACTTCGTCCTCGTGCGATATGGCCATCATATCCACACTAGTTGCACAAACTACAATTTCTTTCCAAATATGCCCTTTTACATTTAAAAACAACCTGCCAAATGTCAAATCAATTTATCCATCCATTTTAAAGTTATCGAATTAAAACATTCAAGTTTTCAAAATTTCAACACCCTGTATTTCGAAAAGTAAATGTGCTAGACCCCTTAATCCTCATGTCATTTTGACAACCGATGCTGTAAATAAACAAAAAAGATCACGCGCAAAAAAATTATGGAAATAATAGTAAAAATTTATCCGAACAGTAGATCACCAGCACTGCGAATACCAGCTTTGCATAGAATTTAAATGTAGCATCGGTGGTTCAGTGGTAGAATGCTCGCCTCCCACGCGGGCGACCCGGGTTCGATTCCTGACCGAAGCAACGTAACATAACGTAACGGTCAGATCTTTTGCGTCGCGACCCCCCGGTCGCTCAAACATAACCTGACGTAAAGAACTAAAGTCCCAAAAACAATCAAATTTTGTTACATTGTTCAATGTATCTTATTTCTATGAATATATTTACATTTCAAAATAGAACTTAGACACTAACTCATTTTAAAATTGGAGAATAATGAAAACGCTTTTTAAATTTATGATTACATATTCGGGCAGAAAATCTCATTTTTCGAATATCTTAGACAAAACTCCCTAAAGATCTCTCGAAGTTAACCTTGCGAATGGTACGTAGTAGAGTAGAACAAGATTATATTTCATAAGTTTTATGTTCGTTTTTATACACGTCTCCCTCTTTCTCTAGGGTTCTGGAAGTCCCTCCTACGCATTTTGAAGTGAAGTTTTGAAGTAAAATTGATTTCGGTCCAGTCCTATTACTTTTCTCTGAAGAAAAATGGCAAATATTATAGACAAAACATCTAGTTACCAGAAAATTAGATAACAAAAATATATTCTTCATTAATCCAGAAAATATATACAGATTGCGAAAAGTCTATTCACGACATACGATTTACTCAAGTACGACTAGGAAAATATAAGAAAAACTACTTGAAAGAGAGAGAAGAATAATTGGGCGCAGTCAGCAATAGTTGTATGTTTTGTACCCCCCCTATTTTAACCACTGTTGCCAAATGTACTTATCTGTAAAAGTTATTTTCAATTCTCAATAATATTACCAATCACGATTTTCTCCCCCTAAATACGGCTTTATCCCGCGTTAAAAGTCAAATGCGAAATAAGTTATTTATTTCTTAGAAATTACCTGCAACGCTGCATTCATATCAGATTGGCAGCTGGAGCTGAACACACGCCCAATGCTGACTGCCCACAATTATCCTTCTCTTTCTTTCAAGTTTTTTCATATTTTCCTTGTCGTTCTTGTGTAAATCGTATGTCGCGAAAAGACTGTTCGCAATCTGTATATAGAATACACGATATATTGAATCTTTCACTACCAATACCAACAAAACAATCACATAAGCTCAAATAGTTTATACGCTGAGTTACTGCGGTGCCAACGTATCAAATTTAACTTTAGCTGTTCCATATTCAACTTGAATACAAGACCAGTGACGAATTAAGGGAGGACACGTGTTCGTACCCCTGTTCGATTTTTTCCTTTGAGCTCTCTTTATTTGAATACCTGCGACGTGAAAGGAAAAGCCACGCTAGACAAACACAGCGAAAAACACCGACCCAGATGGTTATTTTCAATTTATTTTTTCCTCTTTTTCTGGGTGCCGTTCTTATGCCGGGAGCCTGTTGACTTATTGAACTCTACTCCCACATTTAGTCCACCCATCCAGTTATCTCCGTACCTTTGCATAGACGATATAGGTCCTTTGGAAGTGTTCTATATTCGTGTCGAACATTCGCTTCTTCAAAGATTGTTTCGAGTCCAATGCCTCATAGTCAGATAAGAATGTACGGTCTCGGCCTCCCTGCCACAAAGTCTGCAGCTAAGATTCTTATATTTTAAATACACAGCTTGTTCAATTGAAACCCATCTTTGGTCAGGTCAGCCTTGGAAACAATTGTAATCATTCAACTGACGTTTTCCAACATTAGTATTGTATGCAAACGTCACACTGATCTGTTTATTTCGTTTATATTTGACAGCGATTTTAAGTATTGTGACTTTGAAATGGCATTTGTTGTTAACAATCCGTCCAAATATGATAATGCTCGGCCTCATGTTGCCAACGTAGTGAAAGAAAATCTACAACGAAAGAAATGGAGGATATTAGAGCATCCACCCTATAGTCCCGATTTATCGCCTTGCGATTTTCACATCTTTGGGCCACTAAAAAAGGCGTTAAAAGGTAACCGTTTTCAGTCGAACGCAGAAGTACAAAACGCTGTGAAAGAATTCTTCCAGCAGCAGCCACAAGAATTATATAAGCAGGGTATACATCGGTTGGTGAAACAGTGGGATATGTGCCTCAATTGTAGTGGTAGTTATTTGTAACTGTACTTGTCAATAACTTTTTCCTGGACCAAAGATGGGTTTCAATTGAACAAGCCTCGTATATAACCAATAACGTTATTGTTGGTCGCTCTCAGACGACAATTTTGACAAACCAATTTTTGTGTCCCATTCATGAAATTCATCTATATTGCTCTAAAGGTAGCGCCACAGGTATGTATAGTTGAAATAATACCCTTCTTGGTGTGCGTCATCGATTGTTGATGTCTTTCTAACACATTACATAGGAAGAAATGGAAAAAAGGCAGGTCTTCGATTGATCCTAATCAAAATATCACAATAATGAACCGTTGAAATGTATTACAAACGTTAACCCTAATCTTTGACCTACAAAAATTTGATTGGTTGATGTTTAGATTACGCTCAAGCTCAAACTATCAATCGAGAGTTTAAAATACTATGAAGGCGTTACTTTCGTAGCGGCAATAAGTCTTGCGCCTTTTTATGCTGTCACACTGACAGTATTGTTTTATTTATATGAATAATACAAAAATATGCATGAATACACGGAAAAACATCAGTATTTTGAAAGTTCTCAAGTATTTTCAGTTAGAAAAAGAAGCTGGTAATTATTAATTGCATAGCCTTTTCGAATTTGGCTAAATACAATCCTGATGATCTTATTTATCAAATTTAAGGTTAGCTATATGTCAAAATAGCAAATAAAATAAACGACATTCCGAAAACCTGGATATACGTCACAATCGATGACGCACACCAAGAAGGGTATTATTTTAACTATAGATGTCATTTAGAAGTCCTTTATGTTTAAAATGTTTCATATTGATATACTAGCCAAACTGCCCAAACATGTTATAAGGAAATTGTTATGGGTGGAATTGTTGGTTATAGGTGGAAATACTGAGTGAAAACAACTTCTAGGAGTCAAAGAGCATTTGCACTACATGTGTCAAACACGGAACCACTATTCCATGTTAACCTGAACAAAGTAAAACTACTATATTATCAAAAGTTTTAAATTATATGAAGTCACTTTTGCTAAAAAACAATTTTGTTTAAATTAACTGAAACAAAACCGGAATAACGGTGCTTTGTTCATTTTTTGTTGTATGTTATGAACTGTGAAATTTGAAATATTTCACAGTTATAACATGTCTCTATTATTTTTCTTTCACGGATTTAGGTGCATTCAAGAGGTATGTGATTTTGTACAATCGATTTTCTGCTTGTTTATTTGCTATTGTTCTTTTTTACTGCATATTTTTCGTTTCGTTTTGGTTTAAGTATTCCCTTCATTGTTTCTTTTACTATTTTTTTGTGAACATCAAATTTTATCGACTTGCAAGGTGTAACAATAATAGTAATTTTCTTCACTCGTCTCTCTACAAAGTTAGAACTAAACTAAGCCTAAAATATTAACCACTCCACTAAGAGATAGAATATTAGAACCAATGACGGTGAAACTGGCAGCCGAACGTTATAATCAGTACCTTTGAATTAGGGAACTGCAAGATGCCTTTATTATTCACTAAATATGTTCTATTTTCTATACACGTCATGGTAATTCAATGAAACATTTTTTTCCACCACTAGCTCTGAAGTTGACAATTATTGCTTCTTCTAGCAACTGAGAAGTTTAATTTCTCTATTAGTGGTTAATGATTCTAATGATGGACAAATTTAAGTATGTATTTTGAATATTCAGGAAAAGTAGTTAAAAAAAAACTGGTGCGGCATAATTCTGGATACGCAGGAGATTGTCTTCAACATATTCGCTGCTTGAAGTTACCTATCAAGATGAAATAATTTGAATAAAAACCCCATTAGTTTAAAATTCGCGATCAACGTTCATAATATATCGAAAACTGACAGTGAACTTGTCAGTCAGACCAAGGGGGAAATGCTTCTCGAGGTGCGTTTGTGAATTATTTCTAATTTTTGTCGTAAATTTGGCTAGTAGTGGAAAAAATTGTTTATACACCATGGTGAAGAAAACAATTATAAGCCTTGCACCTTACTCCACTCAGAGCAAAGCCCCTCGCGAAATAATTTTGGTGCTCGGTCAATAATATAGTCTCCACCACCTTGGTGTATAATATATTATTTTCTACACCCGTGTTATAACAATGCACTTATATGCCCATAATCCGTTTCATAATGATACCCATTACGATACAGATTTTTCATTACGATACAGAGTTTTAATCAATAGAAACCCATAATTTTTCAATCAAGCTTGCTGTGCATTTGACGTTTATCCCGGTTCCTATGTAATTATTTTAGATGTCAAAATCAGTACGTATAAAATTTTCGTAGATACCTAACTAAACTTCGATAATTTATCAAAATGTCTGATATCAGCGATATAGAAGAATAACCATTGACTCCTCCACACATATCGAAGAAAGCAGAAAATGCATTTCAAAATATTTTACCCCAAAAATCTAAGAAAGTGTACGAAATATGTTGGAAAAAAAGCAAAAATATTTTCACCTGAACAAATAAAAAAGTTTATCTACGAAGCACCCGATGATTGGTTTTTATTTTTAAAAGTAAGTATCTATCTAACATTGCATTTTTTAAAAAAATTTCATGATTACATTTTCCATTCGACTCATGCATTAATTTCGAGCAAACTCATATACCGAACTCGTGGCCGAACGGGTTAAAGCGCTCAGTTTGGACTAGACTATAGTATGAGTTCCGGGTTCGAAACCAGCCTTGTGTTCAATAATAGTATTTTATGCAACGATCATGTAATGATAGCCATTAAGACACGAGCATGTTGTAGGATACGAAACGAGCCGCAGGCGAGTTTCGTATATAATATGCGAGTGTATTAATGGCCATTACATGAAAGTTGCATACAATATTTTTTCTACTCCGATTAATAAGAATTATTTAATTTTTATTTTTTTCATTTTTTTTTATTTAAATTAACGTGTCTCGACTGCTGAGGTCATTGACACAGTTACAGTATTTCATGATTTTTAGGTTAAACAGTTATGACATTCGATACTAAATTTTAGGTAGAACATGTTAGATATGCTTTATTAAATTTATGTCTTTTAGGTAGGATAGCACTGTATTCACTTCACCACTAAATTTCAAGATATCACTGAGTGGTCCTTTTATATTGTGTTTGTGCTGGTAGCTTTGGTAGCGGGGACATTCCACTAGGAAGTGTTTAACAGTTAAATAAACAGAACATAACTGGCACAGGGGGCGATCTTCTTTTGTCATTAAGTATCCATGGGTATAGCGTGTATGCCCAATGCGCAATCTTCTTATAATTATTTTTTCTTTTCTGGAGAGTGTGGAGTCATGGTGATACTTCAGACTAGGTTGTATTTCATGTAGAGCGGAGTGTGTTGTGTCCCAGTACGATTGCCAGGAGTCTCTTAGATGTTTTTTAAACAGAGATTTTAGGTCGTCATGAATTTGTAAAAATGTTTTTTGGGTTTTAGTTGTGGCCAGCTTAGCGGCGTTGTCAGCTGTTTCATTCCCAGTGATTCCAATATGTGATGGAGTCCAAATTATCGTGATCGTGGTGTTTTGAGAAAATAGTGTCTCGTA
This sequence comes from Galerucella calmariensis, assembly GCA_910591675.1. NCBI lineage: Eukaryota > Metazoa > Arthropoda > Insecta > Coleoptera > Chrysomelidae > Galerucella > Galerucella calmariensis. Next base: position 15,433 of record CAJUYG010003282.1, read on the forward strand.
TCTTTCATGGATTTCTTGTATTAGAGGGTGTTTTGAGTTAGCTTTCCTAATTTCTTGGATTGAGGAGAGGGAGTCTGTACAGATAGCGACCTTTTTATTTCTTGAGTTTATTATTTTGAATGCCTGGAAAATTGCAAAAATTTCTGCAGTAAATATGCTACAAGTGTCTTCAAGAGCGGTTGTGTAAAGGGTTTCGTTTGATGAGGTGACCGCACATCCTACTCCTTTGCTATTTTTGGAAGCGTCTGTATATAGGGTTTCGTCGAACTTCTGTTGGTTGATTCGTTCGGTGAATGTTTTCCTCAAGATTATGTTTGGAGCTTCTTGGTTTTTGAGTACCAATAGTGTTGTGTCGATCATTGGTGTTGGTTTATTCCATGGAGGTGAGGAGGATATACGTAAAGGTAGTGTGAGGTTGAGGTCGATGTTGTGTAGGATAGGTTTTAGCGTGTCGATGATGGATCGTGTTGTTTAATTAATAATTATCATTTATTATAAAAAACAAGAACAATGAAAGGAACTTCAACAAAATTATTTGACAGCTATCAAATTAAGTGTCACGTAATAGGTCTGTTCGTATGCAATAAAAGTGTAGCACTGAGCTATATAATTTTGAAAAATTCAGGTCTATCTGTGAAAATATGCGTGTAAAATTGCTAAATTTGGGACTATTTATGTATATTACATTTGTATACTGCAAGAAGCATTAAAACATAATTAAAATAAATAAAATCGCATAGCTCAGTGCTACACTTTTATTGCAGGGAACAGACCTAATATAATCAATTTCAGAAATGTCAACCAGGTATCCATGGCTATATTAAATATTGTGCGAATGTCGCATTCCTATTGGCTTAAAAATCTGTATCATAATGAATAAGTATCATTATGATACAGATTTTAGTCTTTTAATAAGTATATTATAAAACAGGAGTAAAATTTATGGTTTTTGATTATTTATCGGGTGTAGAAAAAATAGCGTATGCAACTCTCATGTAATGGTTATTAATACACGAGCATTAACCGGGATACGAAACGAGCCGAAGGCGAGTTTCGTATGGTTTATAAAGCCCGGTCCTGACGGTGCAATTTCGTCTCTACAACTCGATCGCGGCGAGAAAATTGCATGCAGTTTATGTGTTCCTACCGTACAACTTATCAATGCAATCGAGTGGCACCAAAATAGAACTGGTTCTAATTTTATGCCATAAGTTGCAGCAACTTGGTAACTTTTTTAGTGACTTTTTTTCCGCAAACCTAAAACTTCTGTTGGTATAAGTAACTGAAATGTCAGTGACGAAGTTATCTTTGTATCTGTGCTTTGTATGTTGTTTATTTCTCCATGTTATGTTATTAGATTCTTTATTCTCCTAAAAAACTGTTGCTTTTGTGGATTGTGTAAACTGACACATCCAAGCATCAAGCACATGATGGCTACCTCATCCAAATCCATATATTTATTGTCTCTTTAGAAAAATTGAGCAATAAATCGCTGTTTTGAAAATTTAAATTCATCATTTATAAAGTTGGGTTATGGTTATCTTTTGATAAAAATTTGGTGACTATTTTGAATATTGGCAATAATATAGTATTTCCCTAAGAAATTGCTGCAATAGTATGAACATGATGTAAACGCTCATGCAACTTTGATAAGAGACGAGTTGCGGCGAGAAGTTGCTGCAATTAAGTTGCCTCGATGAATTGCCCCGTCAGAACCGGGCTTTACATGATCCTTGCATAATATACTATTTGAGTACACTAATAACCAAAACAAACTTTCTGTATTGAGGACAGCTAAATCCTCCGACACCTACACTGTTAAAAAAATTAGGAAATATAAAATATCACTAAAAAGTGTTTTATTTGATTATTATAGCACTCACATCTAGTATCCGTAGTTTGCGGTTGGCAGGGGAATTTCTAGACTCTCTGTATATGATTGTATTATTGCAATACCCTGGTGTTACCGCGAAATAGATTAGAAAATCCATTGAAACGTATAAGAAATGGAGAAGCCGTAATGCGAAGAATGTTTCAAGATGAGCTTATTCTACATTAGATTTAATGATCCAATACGTTCTCATATAGGTATTTGCGGAAGATCTTCCGTTTCGGTGTTGTAGATCCACCGGCACTTCGAGTTGATAAATGTGGTGAATAATTTCGACTCGATTCCGCTAAGTTTGGAAGCATCGATTCGGAGGTGGATACGAACTAGGCAGGGTGGAATGTATTATAAATAATAGTAGGATGTGCGAATGAAATAGTCTGAAGGGTTTTTAAGAGAGAAAAATACTTTTTTGCATTTAACGTTGTATTTATTGAAGCTGTCTTTCGGAACAATATTTTTTTTCTAAAAAGGAAACACGTTGAATTATTTATTTTTATGCTTTTTAATATTTCACTCTACTTTTTGTACTGATGGACTTGGATGTGAGTGTACGAGCAAACAAAAAAACACCCCGAAATATTGGAAAAAATATCTTTCAAGTGAAAACTCATGCAATTGGAAAGTGGGCCCAATTCTTTCTTTCTTTCTCCTATCCTTATGCATTCTCAGGCGTCAGATTGGAGTTCTTCCTGAGCCCATGTTTTCCATTCTTTTCTGTCCCTGGCTAATGCCTTCATCTCTCCCAATGACTTTCCTTTGTTCTTTCCAATTTCTTCAATCTGGTCTATCCATTTCCTCCTGGATCTTCCTCTTTGTATTTTTCTTGATATTCCCATTTCCATTACATTTCTCGCTATTCTATCTTGCTTCATTCTTACTAGTTGGCCAAACCAGTTCAATTGTTTCTTTTTAATATTTGATATTATTGGGTCTTGATTAGTTATGCTTCTGATTTCTTCGTTCCTTACTTTGTCCCATTTCTTTTTTCCTGCTATTCTCCTTGAATATTTCATTTCCATTGCATTTATTTTTGTTTCATGCTTTTTCTGCAGTAGGTACCCAGTTCTCACTGGCATAAGTTATAGTTGGTACTGTAATTTTATTGTATATTTCCATCTTTGTATTTATATCAATGTATTTATGGCTTAGTAATGTTCGATTTAAGGAATAATATAATCTTGTTGATTTATTTGCTCTGTTAAGTTCTGCGTCTATTTTTCCATCTTCTGTTAAAATACTTCCTTGGTAGTTATAGGTTGTTACTCTTCCTAATGTTTTGTGATTACATTTCAATTCCTCGTAATTATTCCCCTGTTTTTCATTTACTATCATTACTTTGGTTTTCTCTGTATTTATTGTCATTTTCATTTTTTCTATTTCTCTTGCAGTAAGTTAATTAGTTTCTGCATTTTATTTCTCGATTTTGATATGAGTACGATATCGTCTGCGTATAGTAGATTACTTAGTCTGACCGGTACCATGTTCCTGTACCCTATTATCGTGTCCAGATGTCCTCCTTGTCTTTTTATTTCCTTCACTATTTTGTCCATAATAATAACAAACAACAGTGGGCTTAAGCTATCACTTTGTTTTATACCTTTTTTCATTGAAAACTCTTCCGATCTTCGACCTCCTATCTACACTCTTAATTTGACAGTCTCGTATGTGCTTTTATATATATATAAATTATCAAAAACCCAATTACCATAGTTGTAGGGTATACTTTTACAATTATACTTACTCCAACTAGGTACATCGCATTATGCTTAAGACATATATATCCATTTTTTCATCGATGCTCCGGTCCAGATAGAATTTTATTCATCTACAAATTTAGCCCATTGTTTTTTATCCCTTGCCATTGTTTTTGCTTCTGTCCATGTTTTACCTTTTTCTTGCAGTATGCCTACCATAACACCATCTCACGTTTGTTTTGGTCTTCCCTTTTTCGTTCTTTTTTGTATGTTTGATTGCCATACTTTTTTAATTGGTCTTGTATCGTTCATTCTCTGTAAATGTCCCCACCAGCTTAATTGTCTCTTTTCAATAAATTTAAGTGTTGATTCTATTTCAAGGTCTTCTCTTATTTTCGTATTACTTATTTTATCTTTCTTTGTGACTCCTTTAACTCGCCTAAGATACTTCATCTCAACTGCTTTTATTCGACTCTTTTGTCTCTTTGTTAATACCCAGGATTCACATCCGAATGTTAATATTGGCCGGTGAATTGTTTTGAATACATTTAACTTCGTTTTCTTGGAAATTTCTTTTTTATTTATAAATGTCGAATTCATCGTGTGATGAAGTTTCATAGTTTTTTGTACTCTATTGGTAATTTCGACTTCCTGCGTTCCATTTTCTTCTATTTCTACTCCCAAGTATTTATATGTGCTTTTAATTATATCAATTAGAGCTTTCGGTACTTCTAAGTCTTCCAATACCTCCCAAATTTTTTCTCTTTCTACTGTATCAAAAGCTGCCTTCAAGTCTATAAAAGCTAAATACATTTCTTCTCCCGCTTCAATTGTATTATCACTTAGTCTTCTTAAAATGTATATATTATCATTTGCTTGCCTTCCTGGTCTGAAAGCTGCTTGTTCCTCTTCTAATTTTGCTTCTATATGACTTCTTAATCGGATCTCTAATATTCTCGTATATATTTTAAAGCTGGTTTGGGCTAAACATATTGGTCTATAATTATTGCACAGTGTTTGATCCCCTTTTTATGTATTGGCAATATAATATTATTTTCCCATTCTTTGGGGATTTTTTGAGTGTCCCATGCTTCCCTGCATATAAGAAGCAGCCATTCTTTTCCTTTTTCTCCTAACCATTTTATCATCTCTGGCGCTACTTCAACCTCCCCACTGGCTTTTCTTATTTTAAGTGTCTTTATAGCCTCTTCCATATCTTCTCTTTGGAGTGTATGGTATTCATGTTCGTTACCTTCCTCTTCAACTATTTTGATGTTTTCTTCTTCAAACTCTCACTAAATGTTTTTTCATAGTGTTCTTTCCAAGTCTTTAATATTTGATTTATTTCGGTCTCCAATTCGTTCTTTTCATTTTTTATTGCTCTTATATCTTTTCCTTCACTTCCTCGTAATCTTTTTATTGTTGTCCAAAATTTTCTATTATTTGATGCATGTATCTTTGACATCTCTCTTCCAAATTCTTTCCAGGAATTCCTTTTCGGTTTCTTAACCGCTTCCTTGACTATGTTTCTTTTCCCGTTATATATATTCTTATCATCTTGTGTTTTTGTTTGAAGGTATTTTTTCCATGCAATTTTCTTTTCTTTTACTAATGTTTGTATTTCCTTGTCCCACCACTTAGCCCTTCTCAAATGTTTGTTGAACTTAATTCTTCCACATATATCCTCAGCTTTTCCAAGTATAATTTGTTTAAATACTGTCCACCGTTTCTCGAGGGTCCATTCATTATTTTCATTCATCATTTTTCCGTTCATCTGTTTCTTCCTGATATTTAGATTTTTTTTGTGTTTCTTAACTTACTTATTGCAATTCTACTGAATCTTACTTCTGTATTTCTTATTTTTGCTTCATACTCCGCTATTACTAATCTGTGGTTTGTTCCCAGCTCAGCCTTTTTTCTTGTCTCTATTTTTTTCACCATATTTGATAGGTTTTGTGTATAAACTATGTAATCGATTAAACTTTTTGCATTTCTTTTTTCCGCTACAAATGTATATTTATCCTCTAGTGCCCAATTCAATATTGATAAAAATTATAAAAATACAAGGATGATGATAATGCCAGATAATCCAGCAGCCATTAAAGTGCCGAGCTCTTGCGTAATTACTTCTAGAATGTTATGCCTAAGGAAACTAAATGAACTAAGAGAGAACAACATTGTCAACCTACTGTGGATTCCAGGACACACTGGAATAGAAGGAAATTGAATAGCAGATGATCTAGCAAATAATGGGGCTGAAACAAACTTTTGGAGACCGAAGCTCCAATGTAACATTGGAAGAAATAGGCATAGTTCTGGGTGACTACAAAACGTGAGAACAAATGAAAAGTTTTGACAGGTGTCATGGCAGGACACTATGGGCGCCCTAAAAAGCTATAAATAGTGGCGCAAGAAGAACGTAGATTTTATGGAATGTAAGATTAAGTCTAAAGATATTCTAAAATCCCTGTTTATAGGTCTAAAGAAGTCTCTGAGACTTTACTCAGGACCTAAGTAGAAGTAAGAGGGCTCAATAGATCTTTTAGGTCTCGGTGAATATCACCCCAATATACATTACATATGTTCAGGATTGAAAACTTGCATTTTATAATATGTACAGTTTTTAATCGTTAAGTTGCAATCAAAATTACAAACGTCGATTTATTATTTTTCATATTATAACATATAATAACATTATTCGATAAGTTGACCACAGAGTTTTGCACGAAATTATTAATTTGCTGAAATTTGATATGTGAACGACAACAACAGACGCCTTATTTCACTGTTTATGATATCCTGTTAGAGAATAACTGAATTTATACTTGTTTCATTCAAAATATTGTCGACTATGGACTCTGTTAAACTCCATGTAACCAAAGAATATTCCTCGTACTTTATATACATAAACAAATTGCATTTTTTAGATAAATTTTATTAGACTAAAGCAAAAAAGAGGATCCATAATAAATGAATGTAACTCCTTGTGGGACCAAAGCTCTTCGCAACTCATTCCCAACTTCGAGTTAAAATGAATGCCTAGAGATGAACGAGCCTTTTGCTTGTAAATTTATTGCGCTCTAATTTATTGAGATTAAAAATACTTCTATGTCCTATTTAAAAACCCATTCCAAGAAAAATCTAATTAATGATATGAATTTTACACGGGAAATTCTAGTTTTAACTAAAGCTTAACTAATTACTTAACGTAATTGGATCTAACTTCAACGGTGTTTTGCCTTTCCGACTCTTATTTTTTCCATCCTAGTATTATATTGCATTTCCCATGAAATATAATTCCGCGTTAAAAATAAAAAAAAAATTGTTTTAAATTGCTTTGCTCATTAGGAGACCAGCAAAGGCGAGCAGAGTATTAAGTAGAAGGGTCGAGTTTATATTAGGACAGTGACTTTCAAATTAGGTATTTTCCATATATTTCAAATCAAATAAAATATTATTTAATATCATAGGGATGAACCCTTAGATAA